>RCUC01001749.1:0-128439 GCA_003697995.1 Taxidea taxus jeffersonii | reverse complement strand
TGTGTGTGTGTGTGTGAGAGAGAGAGTATGAGAGAGAGAGCATGAGAGGAGAGAGGTCAGTGGGAGCAGCAGACTCCCCACTGAGCAGGGAGCCCCATGCAGGACTCTGTCCCGGGGACTTCATCTTGGAACTCCAGGACCATGACCCGAGCTGAAGGCAGTTGCTCAACCAGCTGAGCCACCCAGATGCCCCCAAACTCTATTTTCATAGCTGCTGTCGTCCACTGAAAACCAAATGTCAAGTAAGTGCTTTCCTGAGATTATTTTAGTTAATTCTCATGGAGGGGGTGGTGGTGAATTTTATTACTTTCAATATGCAGACAGGGAAACGGAGGCTTTCCACAGAGTTCTGCTTTCAAAGAGCTCACCATCTAGAGACATGAGAATAAGAGTGTCTATATTATGAAGTGCTGGCTGCTGCCTTAGACAGTGCAGGGGGACTGCCTTTGGGAGGGTTGCAATGACGAAGGTTTTCCAGGGAACAGGAAGCTTGTTCTGAATTTGAGAGGCAGACAGGAGCCTGGATGGTGAAGAAGAGGGGAAAGGATTGCTAGCACACTGAAAGACACTGAAATTGGAAATGATCTGAACATGAGTGAAAACTTTTCTAATAAGCCTTTCATTTGCTCATCATGTACCACACATCCTGTTCCTTATTTAAACAAAGATCTGGCTTGGGCAATGAGCAATCATCTGAGTTGTTACAAAGGTCTGGGAGGGTTGGCAGTGTTTGTTAGGATCAGCAAACCGCTGAGAGCTCCACGTGCTAGGCTCAGGCTTTCCCACAGCAGATTTCTCAGGGGCAGATTCCATGGTGAATAGCAGAGCGGCCAAGAGAACAAACTGTGCCAAACTGCCTGGGTTTAAATCTCAGCTCTGCCACTTCTTACCAACAGATAGGACCTTAGATAAGTTATCTAACTTTTTTTTTTTTTTTAAGATTTTGTTTATTTATTTGACAGAGGGAGATCACAAGTAGGCAGAGAAGCAGGTAGAGAGAGAGGAGGAAGCAGGCTCCCCGCTGAGCAGAGAGCCCCATTTGGGGCTCAATCCCAGGACCCTGGGACTATGACCCGAGCCAAAGGCAGAGGCTTTAACCCACTGAGCCACCCAGGCGCCCCAGTTATCTAACATTTTAACGCCTTGGTATCTTCATTCAGAAAATGAGAACAAAAACAATAAAACTTAATCATCATATGGTTGTCATAAGGATAAAGGGAGTTAATGTATATAAAGGTCTGAGAACAGAGCCTGGCACATAGAAAGCTCTATGTAAGTATTGTAGTAAATACCTAATAGTAAATACCTATTTCTGTGTAAATACCCAAGACAGGTATTTATACAGAAATGCTACTATGTTCATTTAGAATAAACTTTGTTCCTATCTAATGATGCTAGAGTTTCCTAGTTCCTACTTTTTCAGTGTTAAGATACTTGAGAAGCTAAATTTTGAATCAGAAAGTTGTTTGGTGGGAACTGGCATGGAGTATTTACCCTAGGTACTGGTAAAGGCCAGTGAGATATCCCCACACCATAACAAAGAAAAAAAAGAAAAATTCTCTATTCATTGAATTTCTTCTGTCTCCCAGAATCATTATCTTCCTCCTGTGTCTGCCCAGCCAGATATAGCTAGTGGGTTCAGAGTGGAATGGAAATAGAACTTGGGAGGAATCCCAGAAGTGCTAGATGTTATGTGGGATCTTTTTTATTTTTTATTTTTTTAAAGATTTTATTTATTTATTTGTTAGAGAGAGAGCGAGAGCGAGCACAGGCAGACAGAGAGGCAGAGGGAGAAGCAGGCTCCCTGCTGAGCAAGGAGCCCGATGTGGGACTCGATCCCAGGACGCTGGGATCATGACCTGAGCCGAAGGCAGCTGCTTAACCAACTGAGCCACCCAGGCGTCCCGGATCTTTTTTATTTTTTAAAAAGTAATCCCTACACCCAACGTGGGGCTTGAATTCATAGCCTTGAGATCAAGAATTGCATGCTCCACCAAGTGAGCCAGCCAGGTGCCCCAAGCCAGGATCTTTTTGTTAAAACAACCAAACCTCTTTGAGGCATTCCTCTCTATTTCACCTCTTCCCCTGGATAGAATGTGGCTGGGGTTTCCCTAACTTCCTAATAGTCAAGGAATTACGGGAAATGATATGTCCCTGATGGACTGGAGGGAGGAAAGTCCTTACTATAGAACTTAGAACCCTTAGCTGAGTAGAAGTGGCTCAGGAAATTTACATGGAGCTCTCAAAGACATGTTTCTCCACATTTGGTTTGGAAGTGATGCTGCCATAGACCATCAGAAACTCATGACATGTCATGACATGTCATGACACAAACTCATGACATGTCAGGTTGAAAGAGTGTAGTGTTCAGACATCCAGGACCATGTCAGTATGAAGTTTTCCAAATTGCAGGCCATAAAATGCTTAAAGTGAAGGTACCCTACAACCCAAATAACATTTCAATCTGTTCTTCATATTGATTGAAGCTTGTCTGGAGGCTGTTTTCTCCTTGCCTCCTAGAATGAAGGTGAACTTATAGGGACCCTGGAGTTTTTGTTTTATTTATTTATTTTTGTTTGTTTGTTTGTTTTAGGTGTGGAGCCCAATGTGGGGCTTGAACTCACAACTCTGGTATCAAGACCTGAGCTGAGATCAAGAGTTGGACACTTAACCAACGAAGCCACTCAGGTACCCCATGGAGTTCTTTTTTTTTTTTTTTTAAGATTTTATTTATTTGAGAGAGAGAAAGAATGTCTGTGAGTTGGGGGGAGAGAGGGACAGACAGAGAAGGAATCTCAAGCAGACTCCATGCCAAGCGTAGAGCCCGATACGGGGCTTGATCCCACAACCCTGAGATCATGACCTGAGCCGAAACCAAGAGTTGGATGCTCAACAGACTGAGCTACCCAGGAGCCCTTGCAGTTCTTAATTAGTAAAGACTCCTTGCTTTAGGGAGCTTGCTCAGAAGATCAGAGGTCAGTGAGATCTAGTAACTCATGGGTGGACCAGTCTGAGACTTGTTTTGTGGCCACAGATACAAAGCTCACCGTCTTTTGTTCTTTTTGATGAACATGAAGAACACTGGGGCTACCTGTGAGATTTTGAAGGACTTTATCTGTCATCTGGAGGGAAGAGACAAGTCATACCATTTAAGTGCTAAGTTCTGTAATAGAAGGTTCAGGGATAGGACAGTCTTTGGGAAACAGGGCAAGCAAAGAAGACTTCACAGAAGATGAAATGCTTGTCCTGAATTTGAAAGGTGAGGAGTATGCATAGCAGACAAGGGAGGATATTGGTGAGTGTTCCAGAAATATTGCCATCATAAGCAATAAGACCCAGAAATCTGAAATTATCTCAGTAGTCATGAAAAATTTTCATACTATTAGCTACTTCAATGGTTTTAAAGGGTCTAATACTGAAAGGCTGGAAACAGAGTTCCCTCCTTTCCAGAGCTGGGGAAATTGGAGCTGAGTTTTTCAGACAGGAGTCTGATAATTAGAAATGTCTGAGAGGAGGGCTGATGCTGTGTAAGCCGTTTTGTGATAATGAAGGCCAAGGACGCTGCAGAGATATCTGCCATGACGTCATTTAGCTGCTGAACCAGCTAGATTTTATTTAAGCCACTTACGTTGAGTTTTCTGTTATTTTTAGTAAAACGCATTCCTATCTCCAGAGAATTTAGTTCCCTAAGAAGGGTTCTTAAAGTAACAGACTCTAAAATACAAACTTCGCTGAGTAGAGGGGTTAGAACAGCAGGCAGTGAAGACCTAGGCTGGTGATAACAGTGGGAGGGTTGATGAAATTATTATCAGTTATGTCTTGGGACCAAGAATATGTAACAATAACAAGGAGAAGAAATATTTCGACAAATCTCAGGTTTTTAATGTGTGTTGGCTGCTTGTTACTGCTGAAAATAAGGGGATTGAAAGGATACACCATCAACATAAAGTTGGTATAGTTTTATTAATATCAAGTAAAATACACTTTAAACCAAAAACAATAGTAGAAATGGATTTACTTCATATTGATATGTAGTTCAATGCACCCAGAATATGTAACAGTCATAACAGTTCCAATTGTAAACTTATACTGCCTAATACAGGCCTAGTATTCAAAATATATAAAACAAAAAGTGAAGGAAGTGATTTGATGAAAGGGGAAGGCGCACATGATAGATAGATCAGGCTGCCAACAACTGAGCCCAGTGATCATCTTAGCATGAAAAGAAATAAGCAAACCTTATATGTATATTCTAGAAGAAAGTATCAATACTACCTATGAGGTTATCTTGCCAAAAATTTGGACCTCAACCTGATCAAGGCTCTAGATAGTTCATAGGAAACATAGAGTACAGAGGAGCAGATAAAGCATAACCAAAGGATTATAATCAGTGAAACTTTTTAAAAAAGATTTTATTTATTTATTTGACAGAGACAGAGTAAGAGAGGAGAGCAGGGGGAATAGGAGAGGGAGAAGTATGCTCCCTGTGGAGCAGGGAGCCCAGTGTGGGGCTCAATCCCAGGACTCCAGGATCATGACCTGAGCCCAAGGCAGATGCCTAACCAACTGAGCCACCCAGGTGCTCCTCAGTGTAACTGAAGAAAGTAGAAACCTCAGGGCGCCTGGGTGGCTCAGCGGGTTAAGGCCTCTGCCTTTGGCTCAGGTCATGATCCCAGGGTCCTGGGATCGAGCCCCGCGTGGGGCTCTCTGCTCAGCAGGGAGTCTACTTCCCTTCCTCTCTCTCTGCCTGCCTCTCTGCCTACTTATGATCGCTGTCAGATAAATAAATAAAATCTTAAAAAAAATTATTTATAAGATAGAAACCTCTATAGGAAATGGGCCTAGTATCTTCATTTAAAGTGGAGAATTGGGAGGAAGGATAAACCTATAGGTCAAATAGATGAAGGACACTGTCTTAGCCTGGGTTCCCCCGAAAGTGCAAATATTTTATATGAGCCTGTCAATCCAGACATACAGGAAGTAAAACAGAGAAGGAAAAAGAGTCCATGTAAGGGCAGGTTGTGGATCAGGAAACTGCTGGCTCCTGTGGGATGCTCTGAGGAGTCGTATGAAATGCATCTCAGAAACATACATAAGAGAGAAAGAAGGACATATTTATTGGCTCACATTCCCCACTGGTCAAAGTTTGCCCCTGGGGCATTTACAAGTACTTCTGGGTTTTTGCGCATGTGTGAAGAGCAAGCACTTTCCTGCCCTATGAACAGAGAACTCCGGGACAGGCAGAGACAGGCGTGTAGCATGGGCTCAAGGGTGTCAGGTTGTACTGCATGGAGCAGGCTGAAGGCCTCACATCACGGGCCAGGACAGCAGTGTCTAAAATAACAAGATCAGAAATGGTATGCAAGAGTTATCCAAAACAGGGACACATATCAAAGTGTGATGTGTGGACCTTATTTGGATTCTGATTGTAACCCATTATGAAACAATGTATTTGATACAATTGGGGGAACTTAACACTGAGGACACTAGACATTATTATTTTTAAAGATATTACAATGGCTTGGTGGTATTTAAAAGAAGTATCTTTATTTTTTAGAGGTATATATTGAAGTATTATAAAAAATACAAATATTAAATATTAATGGAAAAAATGGATATAACTACAAGGAGAAATTGCCAAAATCATCAGAATGAAAGCTTTTTAACATTCCTCTTTCAACAACTGCTGAATCAGATAATCAGTAACACTTACGGAAGATCTGAACAAATAATAAGCTTATTTTAATGGACATATAAATACTTCCCAAACAACTGAAGAACATGTATTTTTTTAAGTTTTTTTTTTTTTTAATTTGACAGAGATCACAAGTAGGCAGAGAGGCAGGCAGAGAGAGGGGGGGAAGCAAGCTCCCTGCCAAGCAGAGAGCCCTATGCGGGGCTTGATCCCAGGCCCCTGAGATCCTGCTGAGCAGAAGGCAGAGGCGCTAACCCGCTGAGACACCCAGATGCTCCAAGAACATGTATTCTTTTCAAGTACATATTGAACATATCCAAAAACTGGCCACATAGTAACCTATCACACATATCTCAACACATTTCAAACAGTAGGAATCATTCAGATCACATTCTCTGACCACCATTCAATTAAGTCAGTAACAAAAGGTAAGTTTAAAAATAGATATATTTGGAAAATTTTAAAACATCTTTGTGGGTTATACATCAGAAAATCATAATGGAAAGTACAAGTCCAAAATATATGATAATGGAAGTACTAGATAACAAAATTGCGAGATATGATGAAACAATAATAATTATTTTTATTTATTTATTTTTAAATTTTTAAAAGATTTTATTTATTTATTTGACAGAGATTACAAGTAGGCAGAGAGGCAGGCAGAGAGAGAGAGAGGAGGAAGCAGGCTCCCCGCTGAGCAGAGAGCCTGACTCGGGGCTTGATCCCAGGACCCTGAGATCATGACCCGAGCCGAAGGCAGAGAGGCTTTAACCCACTGAGCCACCAAGGTGCCCCAATAATTATTTTTTTTAATTTAATTTTTTTATTTTTTAAAGATTTTATTTATTTGACAGACAGAGATCACAAGTAGGCAGAGAGGCAGGCAGAGAGAGAGGAGGAAGCAGGCTCCCTGCTGAGCAGAGAGCCCGATGTGGGGCTCCATCCCAGGACCCTGGGATCATGACCCAAGCCGAAGGCAGAGGCTTTAACCACTGAGCCACCCAGGCGCCCCCCAATAATTATTTTTTACAAAGGAGCCAATTTTTTAAAAAGATTTCATTAATTTTTTAAAAAGATTTTATTTATTTATTTGACAGAGAGAGACACATGAGGGAGGGAACAGAAGCAGGGGGTGTGGGAGAGGGAGAGAAGCAGGCTTCCTGCTGAACAGGGAGCCTGATATTGGGCTCCACCCCAGGACCCTGGGATCATGACCTGAGCTGAAGTTAAACGCTTAACAACTGAGCCACCCAGGTGCCCCTAAAATAAATAAATCCTAAAAAAAAAAAAAAAAAGAAAAACATTTGAAGCCTGCTAAATTTTGAGGAACGTATATAGCTCTCAAAATCTCAAGCTTGCTTGGGAAGCTCATGATTCTTCCACCCTTACCATCTATGGATCCTACATTTACACCAATGGGGAGTGGACTGTGAAAGTCGTGTATTTCCCCCAGAAAAGTCACTTTCCCCAATGCCCACATCAGATGTTGCCATAGATGGCTTTAGAATAAGACCATCTTCCAAAGAGGTACATGAGGGTTTGGGAAGGGATGAATAAAGAAAATCCTTTCAGAGAACGGAATCAGAGTCTGCCAGATCTGATGGGTCATGCAAGGAACCTTCTTCGTTGTTGGAACTTGGAGTCATTACTATTCCTGCCTGGCACAATCTGGTATTTGCCATGGACTAGTATTTTCTGTGTCTTTCCTATTCTTCCCTTTTCTGAATGAGAGTTTTTATTGTAATTATCCTTTTTTACCCTTATTACTGTAGTATTGGGTATTTCAGGGAGGGTGGGGCAGGGCAAACAGCTGTTTTGTCTTTCAGCTACCAGTTGCTAAACCATTTAAGAGTGAATGGCAGAGCAGACTGGAGAGACTCCAAACTTCAAGGCAGATGGAAGAGTTGGCTAAAACTTTGGGTTGCTTTCCTTCGGGGTCTGACAAATGCACTCAGTGCAAAATGCCTCCATGGGAAGAAAGGTATGCTTGGGTATTAAGCAATTCAAGAGGTGAGCGTGAGCCATGACAGATCTTATGGTCTAACTAATCAATACATATTTTTAACCCTCTCCTTGACCTCCTCTCTCATAAAGCCTGGGAAATTGAAGTGCTGTACTCGTTTTCCCAGCCTCCTTTATAAAACTAGGGGTGGCCATGTGACATAGTTCTGGACAATGACACACAAGTAAAAAGGCTTTGGAGGGGCTTCTAGGAAAGCTCTTTCTTACTTGATAAAAAAGGGATAGCTGAGGACTGCCCTCTTCTTTCTTTCTCAAATTTAATATGATTTCAGGATCTCTTGTAACCATAGGGAAAATGCCCTGAACCAATGTCTGCAACTGCCTACCTCAGTATTTTTTTAGAGTAATAACAACAACGACAAAAACGTCAATGTTTAATTCAGCCACTGTTAGTTGGTTTATTATTTGCAGAAGAGAACATCCCTCACTTATAAATCACTGCAAAATGCTGATAATTCCTATCTTATGAGGACTATATCTATAAAATATCTAATACTTATCAAGGCAAGGGTCCCTATTTCATGTCCTTCTGTCTAGCCTATTTCTTAGATCAATTAAGACAACTTTTGGGAGGAAATTATAGCCCCATGATACTTTTTTTTTTAAAGATTTTTATTTATTTATTTGACAGAGACCACAAGTAGGCAGAGAGGCAGGCAGAGAGAGAGGGAGGAAGCAGGCTCCCTGCTGAGCAGAGAGCCCAACTCTTCTGGGCTCCATCCCAGGACCCTGGGATCATGACCTGAGCTGAAGGCAGAGGCTTAATCCGCTGAGCCACCCAGGTGCCCCATACTTTTTTTTTTTTTTAAGCAGAGGTCAAAACCATATATAGTATTTTTATTAGCAAAGGTGTCAATTTCATAAAAGCTTAGAATAAGATTTTTTATTTCATTCCATAATCTTATTTGTCATATTTCATATTTTCTTTGAGTTCTTTGATCAGAGTTTACTGCTTCATCATCTTCCTGGAAGAGACCACAATCGCACTAAGTCTATTTTAGACTCATTAACTCCTACTTGCCTACATAGACACTCCCCTGCCACTTTTCTATAAGCTGACATAGCCTTGCACTTTTTGTTATTTATATTTGTTAGCTTAGCTGCTGCTTAAAAGCAAGGGCAGCTGGGGTGTCTGGCTGGCTCAGTTGGAAGAGTATGTGACTCTTGATTTCTGGGTTGTGAGTTTGAGCCCCACGTGAGGTTATAGAGATTACTTACGTAAAACCTGAAAAACAAAAACAAAAACAGGAATAGGTTCTCCTGAAGAAATAAAACTGGCAGCAGCAGCCTACAATATGTGATGGGAGAGTAGGGCTCCTTTCCCTAAAATAACCCCGTTTTAGGATGACTCCTTTATCCCACTGTTGAAAGCTGTCTCTATAAAATGCTAATGTGTTTAGGAGGCTTCAAAGTTTACTGGCTAAGCTGAGTTATGAGATAACGTTCTGGGGGAAAGTAACAAAAAAGTAGGGAGGATGTCAAAGTGGGACTGGGACCTCCTTGAGTAGGAGGACTTTAGAAAGGAAAAAAAGAGCACTGAAAAGGACAGGGGGGCAGGGCATGTAAACAATTTGTCTACATAATATCTTGTTTTTGAGATCTGAAAGACAGTGTTCAGGAGAGTACTTTTGAAATAAAGTATTGTAGTTCAGTGAATTATTATTATTATTTTTTTTACTGTTTGCCAATTATCCCTTAGAGATAATTTGTAGAGAGCCCTCAAGGTGATCTGTAAGGAGCCTCAGAGCTTAAGGACTCCTTGATGTGAGGGATTTCCTACTCCTTTTCCGAGTTACTAAGCCAATCCCATAGTAATTCAGTTTTTAAAAAGATTTTATGTCGGGGTGGTACAGTCAGTTAAGCCTCCACTCTTGGTTTCGGCTCAAGTCCTGATCTCAGGGTCCTGAGGTCCGGCGGGATGGAGCTCCACGCTTCAGCGTGGGCTCTGCTTGAGACTCTCTCTCTCCCTCTGCCCCTCCCCCATACTCTCTCTCTCTCTAAAATAAATAAATCTTTAAAAAAGATTTTGTGGAGAATATTTTCAAAGGCGTAAAAGTTTTTAACCAAATTGTTTCTCCTTGTTTCCTCTTAAACCCGCTATTCACTTTCTTGGAAGAACATGGTGCTTTAGTGCCATCCAAGCTGGGCGCAGACACCCAGAACTATTGATTTTTGCATCGCAGTCTCTTAAACGCCAATTTTGAAAGCACTTCTCGGGAAGTGCGACGTCCGGCCACAAAATCAGCGAAAAGCTCCGTACAAAGAAATAAGCCCTGTTCTGTGCGTCCATGATATGCAAGCCATTGCACTCCCTTGTCACTTGCTACCTTACAAGGAGACCTACGAGACCCGGGAAAGGCAAGAGCCACCAGGTCTGTGCCTGCGGTAAACGGCAACCCACGCGGCGTGGGCTGTGCTGGGAGACATAAGCTTTCTCCCGCCGGCAGCAGGCTGCCAGGTGGGAGCGCGCGCCCTGCGCCTCGGCCGCCGTCCCCGCCTCGGCCGCCGTCCCCCGGCCGGCCAATCAGGAGGCGGGTGGGAGGGGGCGCGGCCGGCGGGGGCGGAGCCGGTTTTGCGGCTCGGAGGTCTGTTAGTCCGCGAGCGCGGCTGGCTCCACTCCCCTCCCGCAGCCATGGAGAGGCTGAGCTTGCCTTCCGGCGGCGCCGCGGCGGTGGACGAGTACCTGGAGTACCGGAGGTGAGTCTGCGGCTCGGCGGGGCCAGGAGAACCCAGGCGGGCCGCGTCCCCCTCGCCGGAGGAGCGCGGCGGGCGCGCACAGGCGCCCGGCGCCGGCGCCCGCCCCCTGGGGCTCCCGGTATCCCGGAATCTGTTGTCCGGCTGCTGGGGGAGGTTCAGTTATCTGGATTTAAGTTTCGTCTTTTTGTAGTTAAATATTGTAATGACATGTAGTTGCAGTAAGTCTCTTCCGAGGCTGTTTAAAAGGTCTCGCGCTTCGACTCCTTCCAAGGCGGATTGATTATTAACTCAGATTTATGCAGAGGTCCAACTGTTTTTTCTAAATGGCCATCGAAGAGTTCACATTGAGTACTCGGGCCTTATAGGAAACCGCAGACGTCGTTTGCATGTTAGTTTAGTAATAGGGTATGTCGTGAACTTCCAAACGCGTTCCCAACCCCGAGGTGCTGGTTTTAGGAGAAAGACAGACTGGTGTAGTTTCGACGGTTCCGGAGAACCTCCTCTTACGGAAATGAAAACAGAGCTGCCGCTTTGTCTCGAGGACACCCTTGGCTGCCCTAGGCCCTGACAAAGCCTGATGCACCCCTGGGGACGTGTAATTTTTCCCGGTCTCCCAAGAAAGGTTTTTGGCAGTTGGGAGACTGGGTGAATGGGAATTCCTGGAGAGGTTATAGTAAGGTGGGGGGTGAGGGTGCCAGGGGTGACGGGGTCCGGGAGGAGGTGTGGGGGCGATTGTTGGCGGTGGCGGTGCGGGCTGGGGGCCCGGGAGAACTTGTATATAAATGCGGGAAGTGAGGCAATCACTGCTCCGCCTGGGAAATCCCAGCGGCCTTGAAAACCTGAGCGAGAGAGGCTGCTCTGCTTAAAGGTGGTCGCCCCAAATCACCCAGGGTTGTTAGGGCAAACAGGTTGCTTCACTGACCTTCACTCCTTCTGACTGTCTCGGTCATATAGTTTTGGGTAACAGCTAGAAATGTTTGGTAATTCTGAGCCAAGTAAGAGTGGGGATCTTGATGGGTCAGGCCTCATCCCCTGGTCAGGTGGGCCCAGATAAGGCCATGAGTCCTGTACCTAGGATAGTTTCCACCCAGCGCTCACTGAGGGCTGGGGGGGCTTCTTTAGCCTCCAAGTCTCCAGGGCTTTGTGTTGACTGATAATGTAGATATTTAAATATGTGGATTGTGGGTCTCTGCTATGGTCTCTTGCCTGGTCCAGAAAATGTTAAGACCTGGTGGAAAATTATTTTTGGAAATATAAATAATCTGGAATAGTTCACTGCAAAGGTTAGAGCCTTGCTACTCAAAGTGTAGCAATCATGGACCAGCTGTGTAGGCATCAGCTGGTTAGAAATGCACATGCGCAGGTCCACTCCAGACCCTAAATTAATCTGAATCTGCATTTGAACTAGATCCCTTGGGGATTCTGTAACTACTGTAAAGTTTGAGCTGTGCTGATTTAGCAGTCAAGTACAAATGATCTCTATCTTTAAAGATCTGTGTTAATCTTTTTTTTCCAGCACCTATTGATTTGTTATATGGTACCTGTTATAATGTGAAATGATACAAAACTTTTCTCAGAATAAAATGCCTTTTTAAAAAACTATTGTGTATCTAAATTATTTAAGTAAGGAAGAAGGTTGTGATGGTTTCAGAGCTTCTGAATTGGTTTTATTTATCTGTCTCAGCTAAAGGCTTGAAAGTATGGAAAAAAGTATGGGTTGCACAAAAAAATAAGTAGCATTCTACAAACAATATCTTTCATGGCTTTTAAGGGGTGATATTTTCAAGGAGAAATTTCTTCAGTTTTGAACAAATTCTTTTACTTGTGCTTCCTTTTTCTCCAGGGATGCCAACTTTTAATTTCTTAAGGAATGAAGAAATAGTGGTGGCTTAATTGTTGCCTTAAAACTTTGAAGTCAAAGTTTTGGAATTAAAGGATGATTACTCAATATATATGTGGGTTTGAGCTTGTGCAGATTCAAAGGTATTTGTGGGTTTAAACTCCTGGCAGGGTTTGGGTTCACATTACCCATGTTGTCTTTTTTTTTTTTTTTTAAAGATTTATTTATTTATTTATTTATTTGACAGACAGAGATCACAAGTAGATGGGGGGGGGGGCGCCAAGCAGGCTTCCTGCTGAGCAGAGAGCCCGATGTGGGGATCAATCCCAGGACCCTGGAATCATGACCTGAGCCAAAGGCAGAGACTTTAACCCACTGAGCCACCCAGGAGCCTCTACCCATGTTGTCTTCTGCACTGATGTTTTTTGTACTATTATTTTTTGGGGGGAGTACTATTTTTAAGGAGGAAAATATTTGAGTTTTTAGCGGTTTAGGCTCTAGCTTTTAATGAAAAGAATGAGCATGTCTGCTTCAGAGTCCAAGGAGAAACTGAGATTGAATTTGCAGTAATTGTCCAGTGGTAAACCCGGATCAGTAAAGTCAGATGTCATGAGTTCACTGACTTTTTTTTTTTTTTCTTCTGAAATTTGGAATCCTCTTTCACTTGGGAAGCAAAAGCTTTATTCCTATTGGGTGTAAATTTGCTCTTAACATAAGCCTAAGGTAAAAAAATCAAATCTGAAGCAGCATTTCCTTTGACTATACAAGTATAGTTTAATTTTGGAGTGTAGTATTTTTGACCTGGAAAATAAATATTCAAGGCTTAAGAGAAATTTTTCTTGTAGAATTGTCGGTGAGGACGATGGAGGGAAGCCTTTTACTCCTGAAGAATATGAAGAATACAAAAAAAGAGTATTACCTATGCGCTTACAGAACAGATTATTTGTGAGCTGGCGGTCACCAACTGGAATGGATTGTAAACTTGTGGGTCCAGAGACACTGTGTTTTTGTACACATAGGTAAGATATTGCTAAGTTTTCTGGTGATTAGAAAATGTAAAATTGTAGCAGAGCGTATCTTCCTTCTATAAATAACATTACTGTGTGATAATTGAGGAATATTTAAAAGAAGGCTTTTATATAATACCTTAGAAATTATCTAAAGTGGTTTTGTTTATTTTTATTTTTGCTATAATTAAACATTTCTCTTCTATCCTATTAGAACTCATTAAGGAATCCATCACCCTAAGCAGCTCTTCTCTTGCATTTGGTAAAAAAGATTGGTGCTCCTGCAGCTTTGCCAAGGGTCTACTCCCACGACTGGCTAAGTTAGTAAAGGATGGGTCATCAGAATGCAAAATTGCTTTAAGAGTTGCTTTAGTGGACCCACACTGAACAGGTTACCAACCTACAAATAGAAGCATTTCTCCTTCAATTTACTAATCTCCCTTTGTGCTTTAAGAAATGTGTTGTGTTGGTACCTTTCTGTAAGCAAACAAAAATACAAGCACACAGCTTTTTATTACAAATGGCCCTTTTCCAAGTAAGGCATATGGAGGAAAAAAAAGGAAGGAGGCTCCAGCCACTGATTTTTACTGCCTGTACCAGAGGTTTGTATTTCTCTTCGTTTGTTGTGTTCTACTTTACATGTTACTGCTGTCACAGGTCACAGCTATAAAGCTCAAAAGGACAAAGCTGCTTCTTGGAAAATCATTGAACCTATTATGTATTTTCAGGTAACAATTTTTTAGCTTTCTGTTCCAAACAGAGCATGCAAGGAGAACCGTCCTGTTCTCATAGTATCTGGGGCTCTGTCTCAGGAGAGACTCTATATAGTTGCTATTTACATAGAGACTTGCCAAGTGCCAAAGGTTGTTAAGCCGTCGCGAGGAGGAGTGCCGTCGCTAGGAGGAGTAATATCGTCGCTAGGAGGAGTAATATTGTATATAGAATGACTTGAAATTTATTTAGCAACCTCAACTGAAAACACTGTGGAGGGATGGAGAATGAGGGTTATGTTGGTATCTTTCAGAGTTCAAGAGTAGTTTGGTTAATTTGTGTTGGTTTTATCATTTATTTTTGTACAAATGTAATGTCAGTCTCACATATGTATAATTATGCACCATGGAATTAACCTTCAAAATGAACCACCCCAGCTTCCATGGAAAAGGTCTTCAGTACTAGTCACTCAGTGAGATCTCTGTCTAAACCATTATTTTTTCCCTATTATAAACATTATAATTATTATTAAGGCAAATGAAGAACATAGAGAAAAATAGGAAACTCACCATCCAAAGCCAGCTGTTACAATAACATTTTACTATTCGTGTTTTTTTCTTTACATAGTTCATTTCATTGTAAATGAAATGTGCATATAACTATTGAACAAGTTTTTAATGACAGTCACAGAAATGTTTCCACATTGTTATGTAGTAATCACAAATAAGATTTTTTTTTAAAGATTTTATTTATTTATTTGAGAGAGAGAGAGAGAGAGAACAAGCTGGGAGGAGAGGGAGAAGCAGGCTCCCTGCTGGGCAGGGAGTCTGACACAGGGCTCCAACCTAGGACTCTGGGATCATGACCTGAGCCAAAGGCAGACGCTCAGCCGAGTGAGCCACCCACATGGCCCCACAAATAAGATTTTTAATACCTGCTCAATATTCTGGCTAGTCCAGTGGTGTTCATTGTGTGTTCCTTAGAGCTTTAAGGGAGTTTCAGCAGTACCACATTGAAGGGCAGGTTAGAGGAAGGACAGATTCTAATTTTGGCTCTTTCCCTTGCTTTAACCAGATCTGCTTTTACCTATTTTATATATTATGGTTCTGTAAGAGATTTTATTTGCAGGAAGGGTTTCACTGCTAAAAATTTTAAAAACTGTTGTCTATTGATTTACTTATTCATTCCCTTATTAATATGTATTTTGTGTGTGTGTGTATTGCTATTGTAAGTACTATTGCTGATACCATCTTTATGCACACAACTCTTTCTATACACAGAAATATTTTCTTGAAGTGTATTTTTGAAAAATGAACTCTGGGTTAAAGGATTTTTTTTTAACCATTTAATGATTTTATTTTTACTTATTTTTATTGACATAGAATTGATATGCAATGTTAGTTTCAGGTGTGTAACAGTGATTTGATAATTATATATGTTAGAAAATGCTATATGTGAAATTATATAAGCCATGGGAAGTATGGATGGATCTTTTTAAGTTTCTTGAAACATTAAATGAGGAAGTTTCTTCTATAACACTCTTGACAGCATTGTGAATTATGTATAGTTTAAAAAATATTGGTTCTCTTTGCTAAGTGAAAAATGGTATCTCATTGCTATTTTAACTTGTCCTACCTAGATTAATATTAAGAATAATAAATTCAATATTATTTTATTGATTATCACCTGAAGAGCAGGAAGTGAGTGGCCTGTTTAAGAAAATTACAGTGTTTTAACAAAGAGCTTTGGCTTTTAAAAATGTTGACAATTTATTTTGAAGTTAAAAGTTAAAAATTGAATTATATTAAATCACATTCATATATATATTTTTTTAAGATTTTATTTTATTTATTTTAACAGACAGAGATCACAAGCAGCCAGAGAGGCAGGCAGAGAGAGAGAGAGGGAGAGAAGCAGGCTTCCCGCCGAGCAGAGAGTCTGATGCGGGGTTCGATCCCAGGACCCCGGGATCATGACCTGAGCCGAAGGCAGAGGCTTTAACCCACTGAGCCACCCAGGCGCCCCACATTCATATATGTTTATTGAACTCATTTCAGTTTTATAGCAAACCTATGAAAATAAATTTAAATAATGTACTTCAATCGAAATAATTTTTGTAAAGAACTTCTTCCACACTCGTAGGTCGTGGTTCCATATTAAAGAATCTTTAGTGGTATCTTAAGGGAATTATATTTCTTTGTATATTGCTGTGAAAATTTTTCTCAAATAACTAAAGATAAAAATCTAAAGGAGTGAAGCTTTTTTCCGACCAAAGCAATTTGTGACAGAGCTGACAGAAATACTGTAAGGGAGTTTATTTTTGCCTTACTAACAAGAACAGCAAATAAATATAAAAATTTTTGAATAATTTTATATTTAACAGGACAGAGATTGTAATTTCCAGCAATCCCTGCATTGTTTTTCTTTCCTTTTATTTATTTATTTATTTTTTTAGGTATAAGCAACATAAAACTGACTTTGAAACGATTCCACTGCAACGCCCCATCAGTCTCCCTTGCCGAGTGAGTGGCTGCGGGTGCAGGGCGTACCTTTACGTCCCTCTGAACGGCACACAGCCCGTTCGCTGCAGGTGCAAGCACTTTGCAGATCAGCATAGCCCTGTGCCCGGCTTTCTATGCAATGCCTGTGAGTTACATTGTTAGAAGCACACCAACAGAATGTTTGTCTTTCTTTATTGAATATTTAATGCATCTTTGTGCCAGTTTTATTTAGTGCCTAGTCAGTATTAAACAACTAAGAAAAATTTGGTGGACAATTACTCTAAAATGTTATTTTTGTGGAAAAACTGAGTTATTTGTTTTGAGATCATAATCCCTAATCTCATGGAATTCAAATAGGTTAAATGATAGTAATAGATTTTAAAAATACTTAGATGTGATCTGATTTAAATTTTAGTTAGTTAGATAGTTTATTTATTTTTAAATAGGCTCTATACCCAAGAGGGGGCTTGAACTCACAATCTTGAGATTTAGAGTTGCGTGCTCGCCTGACTAAGCTAACCAGGTGCCCCAGATTTAAATTTTTGAATGGGAATTTTATCAACTAAATTCTGTTGAGAGGTTTTTAGAAAGGATCTGATAAGTCGAAAAAAATTTTGTAATTTGCTGGCAGATTATTATGTTATTGCCTAAAATATAGGCTGATGAGAAAAGCAAAAGATAGCATAACAATTTTAACACTTTACATGTGATAGCATCCTTACCTCAATACCTATACCCAAATCCCAGCCCTTTCACTTGATCGTCCTTTTAAAACCCCCTTGACATAGGTAGGACATTATTTCAATATTTTCTTCAGTAGATAGTTATTCTAATTTTCATAGTAGTTGGAATTGAAATATGTTATAAAAGACTTTTTTTTTAGGATTTTTTTTTTTTAAAGATTTTATTTATTTATTTGACAGACAGAGATCACTAGTAGGCAGAGGCAGGCAGAGAGAGAGGAGGAAGCAGGCTCCCTGTGGAGCAGAGAGCCTGATGTGGGGCTAGATCCCAGGACTCCAGGATCATGACCTGAGCCGAAGGCAGAGGCCCTAACACACTGGGCCACCCAGGCGCCCCATAAAAGACTTTTAATGACAGGGGCAGGATCAAATGTATTTTCACTGACTAAGTATGGAAGTAGTTGGATAAAACTTATTATGCGCTTTGGTTCCCATACACGTTTTTTAGAAGTATGAGTGTGTAAAATTTTGTTAATGGTGTATTCTGGCCTCCACTTCTGTATGTTTTTTTTTTTTAAATATATATAACACTTTTTTTAAAAAGATTTTATTTATTTATTTATTTGTCAGAGAGAGAGAGAGAGATTGAGCGTGCAGAAGCAGGCAGAGTGGCAGGCAGAGGTGGAGAGAGAAGCAGGCTCCCTGCCGAGCAAGGAGCCCGATGCAGGACTCCATCCCAGGACCCTATGATCATGACCTGAGCCGAAGGCAGCGGCTTACCCGACTGAGCCACCCAGGCGTCCCTATATAACACTTTCATTAAGATATAATTCACATACCATATAACTCATCCATTCCAAGGGTACAGTTCAGTGGTTTTTAATATACTCATAGAATTGTGCAACCATCACCACAGCCAATTTTAGAACATTCTCATCTCCCCCAAAAGAAACTCCATATCCATTAGTAGTCATTCCTTATTCCTTCCCCACCCTTAGGCAATCAAGAATTACTTCCTGACTCTATGGACCTGTCTATTCTAGACATTTCATATGAATGGAAGCATAGAATATGTAGCCTTTTGTAACTGGCTTCTTTCACTTAGCATAATGTTTGTATGAGTCATTCATGGTGTGGCACGTATCAGTACTTCTTTGCTCTCTATTGTTAAATTATTCCATTGTGTCCTTTCTATGTTGTAGGTTGGCTTGCCTATAAAGCTTTTATGGGGCATTCATCCACAGGGAGGCCTCTTCACCTGGTCCTGCCACTGGGCTCTCCATACCTGCTTTTAACTCCATATTTGAGGAGAGTGCCTACATTTCCTGGCTTTCCAGTGTTAGCCCAATTTCTTTTAGTGCTAGTTGGTTTTTCTAGTACTTTTTTTCCTGCTATATACCTTACCTTACTTTACTCACTTCAGCATCTTACAGAACAGTGGCTGGAAGGGAGTTGGGGGCCTGGAGGCTAGAGGTTTAGAGGCCTGAGGATAGCATATGAGGGATCCAGATTCAGGTGATTATGGCCAAGCTGAGCATTTTTAGGGCAGACAACTTAGTACCTATATTTAAAGACCTTTGACTCCCTTCACATCTTAATTCAGGTACCAAGTGTTCGGGATTCCATAGTTGCTTCACTTGTGCTTGTGGTCAGCCTGCATATGCTCATGACACAGTCGTGGAAACTAAGCAAGAAAGACTGGCTCAGGGAAAGCCAGTGGGACAGGATGTTCCTTATGCAGCAATGGGAGGCTTAACAGGCTTCAGCTCACTGGCAGAAGGCTACATGCGATTAGATGACAGTGGCATTGGTAAGTGTCGATCAATGAAATGTGAGCTTGTCATATTGTTATTATGTGTGCTGATGAGAGTGAAGCCCTATATTTGTTCCATACTTTATGTTCTTTAGTTTTTTCTAGAAACCAATCTCCCATTTGATTTTTTTTTTTTTAAGATTTTATTCATTTATTAGTCAGAGAGAGAGAGAGAGAGAGAGCACAGGCAGACAGAGAGGCAAGCAGAGGCAGAGGGAGAAGCAGGCTCCCTGCCGAGCAAGGAGCCCGATGTGGGACTGGATCCCAGGACACTGGGATCATGACCTGAGCCGAAGGCAGCTGCTTAACCAACTGAGCCACCCAGGCGTCCCTCCCATTTGATTTTTATTTTTTAATAAAGGTTTTATTGCTACTATATACTATATGTCATTATAGAAAACACAAGAAAAAAGATCACTCCTACTCCAATACTTGTATCCAAATCCCAACCCACAACCCTGTTGTTTGTGATAGCTGAGTATTTCTTTTTATTTGATATGATATACTTTACGTCTTGCTCTATTGTATGCAATTTTTTTTGCCATTATAGCCGTCTCATTTTGGAAACAGGCTTATGACTGTGTGTGCATATGCCGATGTACATGTATACATGTTACCACATTTATAATAATGTATGCACACACTGCTTGCATACATGAAAGTTTTAAGTAATATAGGGAAAAGTTTAGTTGGATGTATCTTGAACTATTGAAGGTAGCTGGATTCTTCTTCTTTTTTTTTTTCCGAAGTTGAATAGGATTGGGAGAAGAATATGGTTCCTATCTACTTTAAATACTTCTGTGTGTATGGATTTTTTTTCCTTGTATTCAATTTTTTTCAGTACAAAAATTACATAAACATAAATGAATATTTTCTTATAAAAGATTCAAACAAGAGAAATGAAGTACTGTAAGGCCCCCTTGGACACCTCTCTTTATCCCAGATCCTTTCCCAGAGGGTAATTTGCTGTCATTGGTAATTGATAATTGTATTTGATCGATAATTTATTTTTCTTTTTAGCATATATTTTTATTGTTTTTAACTCGGAAAAAATCTGAAGGCCTGTCATATCAGAACACGCAAGTGTATTCAATTCTTTTAACCCTCCACATAATATTCCACGCTGTCAATTTATCCGGTTTTCTAAACTATTTTATCAATTTTTCTAAACCTTGTTCATGGCATTTAGATCGTTTCCATTTTTTTTTTCTTTACAACTAGTCCTGCCAAAACATCCTTGAACTTTCTTGCTTGTGTGCTACATAAATCTGACTCTAAGGTAGATACAGAGAAGCAGAATTGTTGGGTTGAAGTGTGTGAAATTTTGTTAAGACATTCTGTCAAGTCACCTTCCAAAAATGCTATACTTGTTTATACTTCTTCTAGATTGTTTAGCTTCTCTATTTCTCACATTTATGCTGGTCACTGATATTGCAGACCCAATGTTTTGTCAGTCTGACCTGTGAAAATGTTATTGTTTCAGTCTGATTTCCCTGGTTTAATAACCAAGGAGAGGAGAGTCTTCTCGTATTTATTGGCTGTTTAGCTTTCTGTGACTTGTCTGTTATATACTTTGCTCATTTTTATATTTTTACCTTTTCTCATTTACATGTAGTCTTATATAACCTGTGTCCTAATCTTTGAACTAATCTATATAATCTTTTGTACTAATACTTTTGTAGTAATCTATATAATCCGTGTACTAGTCTTTTGTCATTTATTTTGCAGATAACTTCTTCCAAGCTTTTGTCTTGTTTTTTATTTTTTATCCAGCTTTTAAATTTTGGAGGCAATTATATGATTATGTTCACCTTATTTTACTACTTAATTCTTTATTATAATACACTTTACTACTTAGTTTTTTTTTGTTTCTATGTTTAGCTTTTTCATGTATTTGGAATATATTTTTTTGTGAAAATGTGAGGTATGTGTAACTTCAGTTTTTGTCCATATTGATGGCAAGTTATCCAAACACCATTCTTTCCCAAATAATTTGAAACTTTACCTTTCTCATATTTTGTCATACTATTTTGTGGCATTGGCCTACTTGTCTATTTTGGGTCAATATTACTTATTTTTAATTATTATTCTTTGTAGTATGTTTTGATATTTGGTTTGGTAAATGCCTCCTGTTTGTATTTTTTTTTTCTCTCAGGATTCCTTTGGTATATCTGTATTTTCTCTTCTAGGTAATTTTACAGTTAGCTTGTTAGATTCCATAAATAAATCATTTTTCAATTTTCGTGAGTGCATGGTTGTATTAAGCTCATGGAACAGTTATAGAAAACCCAGGTCCCAGTGGCAAAATGTTGATGATGATTGCAGCTTTTTACTTCCACGAGTCTTTCCAGTCTCTTTATATCTATTAATGCATTTAATCCTCACAATAACTGAGTTAAGCGCTATTATTACTCTTTATTTTACAGATAAGGAAACTCAGCACAGAGAAGTACAACATCTTGTTCTTTGTTATTCTGCTAATAAGTGGTAGGGCTGTGTTCAAACCAGAAATTGTTCAAAGCTAATTGCTTCTACTTGCTTGTTGTCTATTTCTGGGCAACTACCATGCCATTTTCAGTGCTACAACTTTAAAATAATATTTATGACTTCATTTCATTACTTCAGAATTTTCCTGACTTATTCTTACTCTCTAATTTTTTTCAGAACTTTGGCATTATTTTTCGACAACATTCTATTATTACAAAACATTCTATTTTTACAAAAACATTCTATTATTTAGTTCATATCATGTTGAATATATAGATTAATGTAGGAAAAATTAATATTTTTTTAATAAAAGATTTTACATTTTTTTTTTTTAAGATTTCATTTATTTACTTGACAGACAGAGATCACAAGTAGGCGAGAGGCAGGCAGAGAGAGAGGAGGAAGCATGGTCCCTGCCGAGCAGAGAGCCCGATGCGGGGACTCTATCCCACGACCCTGAGACCATGACCCGAGCCGAAGGCAGAGGCCTAACCCACTGAGCCACCCAGGTGCCCCAAGATTTTACATATTTGACAGAGCACACAAGTAGGCAGAGTGGCAGGTAGAGGGAAAGGAAGAAGCAGGCTCTCTGCTGAGCAGGGAGCCTGATATGGGGCTCAGTCCCAGGACCCTGGGATCATGACCCAAGCCCAAGGCAGCTGCTTTACTGACTGAGCCACCCAGGTGCTCCAAGAATTAATATTTTAAAATGTTGAGTCTCTGCATTTGTTTTCTGTATAGCTGAGTGGAATTCTGAAGTTATCTTCATGAAAGTCCTCAATCTGTTTCTTAATTTTCTTAATTTTATTTGTGGGTATTTAATTTTTTATAGCTATCGTATGTAGGGTTTTTTCCTTCCTTTATATTTTCTACCTGATTATTATTTGTTTATTGAAAAGCAAATTTTTTTTTTAAAGATTTTATTTATTTATTTGACAGACAGAGATCGCAAGTAGGCAGAGAGGCAGGCAGAGAGAGGAGGAGGGAGCAGACTCCCTGCGAGCAGAGAGCCTGATGCGGGGCTCGATCCCAGGACACTGAGATCATGACCTGAGCCGAAGGCAGAGGCTTTAACCCACTGAGCCACCCAGGCGCCCCTGAAAAGCAAATATTTTATGTTGCTTTTGTTACCAGTCTTTTATTAATGTTAGAGTTTAAATGTTTGGTCATTGTTGTACATCATGGTATTTTTGCCTTTTCCAATATTTTCTGGCTCTTACTCTTAACTAATTACAATGTCTCATACTTGGAGAACTGTGCTAAGTAATAGTGGGAATAGCTGGCATCTTACCTTCTTATGCCTTCTAGTATTTTATCACTTAGGCATCTTATAAAGAGAGAAAATCTCCTGCTTTTGGCCCTTGAAGGGAAGGTATGGTGAGGAAAGGTGAGAGTGAGGAGAGGAAACAAGATGTCTTTTCCTTGATTTCAGATGTAGGGGAGCCTGGGGCGGAGGGACATCTGCTCTATTAGCCATGTAGAGTCCTGGACAGAGATGACAACTTGGTGATTTGGTTCCTTTATGATGGAGAAGGAGTCCATAATGCCCAGCTCCTAGTGGGTGGTTGGAAGGCAGCTGAGCCATAAGGCAGTTGAGACAATTGTCATAGCAAGGGGATCCCAAGCAGAGCTAGAGGGTGGGTGCTTTGAGCTCTGGGGGATTCAGTAGAGGAAGTGGCAGACATTGAGGGGTTTATACTTCTAGTGAGAGCAAGTGTGAGGCCCCACCAAGCTGCGAGACTAAATCACTACTTACCAGCCTTGAGGATTTGGGATCAGTAGTGCATGCAGCATCCAGAGGACAGCACAGGGGCCTCAGTGGACCTGATCTCCTTCTCTTATAATTCCTCCAACCCCACGAGAGAGGAGCTGGGGAAGGAGCAGGCAGGAAACGGAAAGAACGAGCAATTGTCCCACACTGTTCAGGTTATAAGAAAGGACTCATTTAAAAAACCAATTTTTTTTTATTAAAAGTTTATTTCCTTCCCTCTATCCACTATGTGGGAAGAGGGATATAGGAGAGGTGGTGGTTTGTGAAGAATATAGAGCACTTAAAATTTTTCTCTATAGAGGCAAAGAATCTATACTCAGAGAACTATAAAGTACTCGTGAAAGAAATTGAGGAAGACACAAATAAATGGAAAAATGTTCCATGCTCATGGATTGGAAGAGTAAATATTGTGAAAATGTCTATGCTACCTAAAGCTATCTACACATTTAATGCAATGCCTATCAAAATCCCATCCAATTTTTTCAAAGAAATGGAACAAATCATCCTAAAATTTATATGGAACCAGAAAAGACCTCGAATAGCCAAAGGAATATTGAAAAAGAAAGCCAAAGTTGGTGGCATCACAATTCCAGACTTCAAGCTCTACTACAAAGCTGTCATCATCAAGACAGTATGGTACTGGCACAAAAATAGACACATAGATCAATGGAACAGAATAGAGAGCCCAGAAATAGACCCTCAACTCTATGGTCAACTAATCTTCGACAAAGCAAGAAAGAATATCCAATGGAAAAAAGACAGCCTCTTCAACAAATGGTGTTGGGAAAATTGGACAGCCACATGCAGAAAAATGAAATTGGACCATTTCCTTACACCACACACGAAAATAGACTCAAAATGGATGAAGGACCTCAACGTGAGAAAGGAATCCATCAAAATCCTTGAGGAGAACACAGGCAGCAACCTCTTCGACCTCAGCCGCAGCAACTTCTTCCTAGGAACAATGCCAAAGGCAAGGGAAGCAAGGCAAAAATGAACTACTGGGACTTCATCAAGATCAAAAGCTTTTGCACAGCAATGGAAACAGTTAACAAAACCAAAAGACAACTGACAGAATGGGAGAAGATATTTGCAAACGACATGTCAGATAGAGGGCTAGTATCCAAAATCTTTAAAGACCTTAGCAAACTCAACACCCAAAGAACAAATAATCCAATCAAGAAATGGGCAGAGGACATGAGCAGACATTTCTGCAAAGAAGACATCCAGATGGCCAACAGACACATGAAAAAGTGCTCCACATCACCCGGCATCAGGGAAATACAAATCAAAACCACAATGAGATACCACCTCACACCAGTCAGAATGGCTAAAATTAACAAGTCAGGAAATGACAGATGCTGGCGAGGATGTGGAGAAAGGGGAACCCTCCTACACTGTTGGTGGGAATGCAAGCTGGTGCAACCACTCTGGAAAACAGCATGGAGGTTCCTCAAAAAGTTGAAAATAGAGCTACCTTATGACCCAGCAATTGCACTACTGGGTATTTACCCTAAAGATACCAACGTAGTGATCCAAAGGGGCACGTGTACCCGAATGTTTATAGCAGCAATGTCCACAATAGCCAAGTTATGGAAAGAACCTAGATGTCCATCAACAGATGAATGGATAAAGAAGAAGTGGTATATATATACAATGGAATACTATGCAGCCATCAAAAGAAATGAAATCTTACCATTTGCGACGACATGGATGGAACTAGAGCGTATTATGCTTAGCGAAATAAGTCAACTGGAGAAAGACAACTATCACATGATCTCCCTGATATGAGGAAGTGGAGATGCAACGGGGGTGGGGGTTAAGGTGGTAGGAAAAGAAAAAATGAAACAAGATGGGATCGGGAGGGAGACAAACCAAAAGAGACTCTTAATGTCATAAAACAAACTGAGGGGTGTGAGGGGGGAGAGGGGTTGGGAGAAGGTGGTGGGGTTACATTATATGTTTAAATAAAAAAAGCTTAAAAAAGGGACGCCTGGGTGGCTCAGTTGGTTAAGCGGCTGCCTTCGGCTCAGGTCATGATCCCAGCGTCCTGGGATCGAGTCCCACATCGGGCTCCTTGCTGAGCAGGGAGCCTGCTTCTCCCTCTGCCTCTGCCTCCCTCTCTGTCTGCCTGTGCTCGCTCGCTCTCTAACTAATGAATAAATAAAATCTTAAAAAAAAAAAAAAAGAAGCTTAAATAAAAAAAAATTAATAAAAAAAGAAAAAAAATTTTTCTCTATAGGGACGCCTGGGTGTCTCAGTTGGTTAAGCGGCTGCCTTCGGCTCAGGTCATGATCCCGGTGTCCTGGGATCGAGTCCCGCATCGGGCTCCTTGCTCGGCAGGGAGCCTGCTTCTCCCTCTGCCTCTGCCTGCCTCTGTCTGCCTGTGCTTGCTCTCACTCTCTCTCTCTCTGATAAATTAAAAAAAAAAAAAATTTTTTCTCTATAGCTTCCTTAAAAAAAATCTTACAAAAAAGATTTTTTTCTAATTAATCTGCTGAGATTCTGATTTTCTTTTAAGATTTTATTTATTTGACAGATCACAAGTAGGCAGAGAGGCAGTCAGAGAGAGAGGAAGGGAAGCAGGCTCCCTGCTGAGCAGAGAGCCCCATTTGGGGCTCGATCCCAGGACCCTGGGACCATGACCTGAGCCGAAGGCAAAGGCTTTAACCCAGTGAGCCACCCAGGTGCCCCTGCTGAGGTTCTAATTTATTTTGCATTGAAATAACTTTTGTATCCTAAAAAATGGAGATTTAATTTTCATTCTTCATATATTTTGTTCTTAGGTGCACCTTCGATTGAATTTTTAGACTCTCCAGTTACAGCCATGGACCACTCATTTCTAAAAGCATTTCAAGCATCATCCAGTTCTTCTCCACTGACAGATGGTAATGAAATGAAACTGACAAATATTTGGGGGGGTAGTAAAAAAGAAAAAAAGCACAGGACTGCCCTTGACTGGTGGTGCCCCCTTTCTGTGGGTCCCCCCAGTAAGAAACCTGTATCTTTTCCACACTTGCCTATTTTTAGTCATTTTCACCAGACTCTGTAACATCTCCCTCCAGCTGCAGCTTACTCAAACACAGACATTCCTGAGCTAGAAGTTCTTTTTTTTTTTTTTTTATATTTTATTTATTTATATGTCAGAGAGAAGGAGAGAGAGAGAGAACACACAAGCAGGCAGAGAGGCAGGCAGAGGCAGAGAGAGAAGCAGGCTCCCTGCCGAGCAAGGAGCCCATGCTGGACTCGATCGATCCCAGGACCCTGGGATCATGACCCGAGCCGAAGGCAGCGGCTTAACCTACTGAGCCATCCAGGCGTCCCCTGAGCTAGAAGTTCTAACCGGAAGCTAGTTACTACCTCTCCCACTCAGCTGGTTAGACCTTTTTACTGCTGACTGGTGAGGGCAGGAGGGTCACTGACTCTGTCCTCTGACCTTGGCAGAATGTCACCTAGGAGCCATTAGGGTTCCTTTCCTGGAGGACCACCTGCCTGTTGTCTGGGAACTAGACCTTGTTTTCCTTCTACGATGCAGTAGGGCATGTTCTGGCTTTTAAGGAACCATTTATGAGAGACAGCCCCCTCCCCTACAAAAGAGGCCCCAAATAAGAGTACAATCCTGAAAGATTATGGACTATGAATTGTTTCTGACAGAGATCACTTTCTATAACTAAATCTCGGTTTTGCTGTTTCTCTTGTCATGAAGGGGTTACCTTTTGTAAGGAAAAAGATTTGAGAGATTTTTAGTTACACATCATGGAAATCCAACCCAGATTTTTTTTAAAAGGGTGGCCCCCTCAAAAGAGAAATAGTAATGCAATAATATTAACAGTTACAGCAACAATATGGCAGATTATTGGATGAAATGAATTAACCTGAGTAAATGAAGTGACTTGTCTTCTTAAAAAAACACTTTTTTTCAGCAAATGCAGCGTGTGGTTGCTCATTTTTGATAGACATTTTGATGAAAGTGGTAAAATACCATTTTACCAGATAAATGGCAATGTACCATTAAACTGCAACTCAGAGTGATTCTACAAGCAGCTTAGCTCAAATGGCCAACATGATTCAGGGAAAGACCCAGAGTTTTGAGATGAATGGATAGATAGCACATGTTCTAAGCCCTTTTTTCTTCTTTTTCTCAAGTCTTTTGTTAGATGATTAACAGAGTGTGGTTATACGCTGTGGTGATTGTCTGGAGTTCTGTGATTTTGTGTTGCTCGTTGAGGGTAAATTTATATGCTTTAAAAACTACCACGTGTGTTCAGATTGATACTCTGTTTTGGAAATGAGGGGACCCTACCAGCACATTCACCTGAAAAAGGGAGGTGAACTTTTCTGTGGAGCTGGGCTCTTAGTGTACCTACAAAGAAAACTTGGTTTTCTTTCCCGAAGCAATTTTAAATTCCTTTCACAACTCAAACTGGTGCTTGTTTTAGTTTTAAAAAGTGAATACCATGGAAAATGGCTAAAATTATTTTAGTTTTGAAAAATTTCAAAGCAGGTAGTATCTTGGTTGCTTGTACAGACTGCCACAGTCCAGTCAGGTGCTATACCAACATACCATAGACTGAGTTGCTTATGCACAACAGAAATTTATTTCTCACAGCTCTGGAGACTGGAAGTCCAAGATCAGGGTGCCAGCATGGTTGTGTTCTGGTGAAGGCTCTCTTCCTGATCCTCGGCTGGCCCTTCTCATTGTGTCCTCATATAGTGGAACAGTTGAGGGATCTCTGTGTGGTCTCTTTTGTAAGAGCACTAATCCCATTCATGAGGACTCCACCCTCCTAACCTGAGCATCTCCCAAAAACCCCACCTCCTAACACCATCACATGGGGCATTGGGATTTCAACATATGCTATGCTGAGGATTTCAGCGAACACAAACAGTCAAAAGACCATGGCTCAAATCTTCTCTAATTACTTTTGTGCATTATCTGTTATGGTGCTATATGAATTTCTAGTTTTGCTATAAAATTTAAAATGTAAGTAGAACAAAGCTAAGTGTGCTCTTGTGTGAAATAGCTGTATGTTGTTATTTAGTATGAACTAGTTGCTCATTAGGAGATTGTTTGCCAATGAAAATTACTTTGTCTTGCAGTGCTCTGCTTTCTAAAGAATTAGGTAGGACACCTGGGTGGCTCAGTTGATTGTCAGACTCTTGATTTTGGCTCAGGTCATGATGATCCCAGGGTGTTGGGATCAAGGCCTGTGTCAGGCTCCGTGCTCAGTGTGGAGTCTGCTTGAGATTCTCTCTCTCCCTGTCCATTTGCCCCTCTGCCCCCTAAAAATAAAAGACCTAGGTAGTAGGATCAATTACCATTTAGACCATTCTGGTTTGAAAAATTAAAAAAAAAATCACTGGTAAGAGGAAAGTTTTCTTTCTGCCTTTTTTTTTTTTTAAAGCTCAGCAGAATTTATAATTCCATAAATATATTACTTAGAATTATTTTTTCCTTATTAGTAGGTACAAGTAGTCAAATTTCTTCCTTAAAGAGACCTGAAGAGGATGATATGGCTTTCTTTGAAAGACAATACCAAGAAAGGGTAAGTTTGTGGTGAAATTTGTTTATATTAAGCATTTATTTTGTGACAAAAACACAGTAGAATCACATATTGATTGTGGATCATCATTAAAAATAATTTATAAAGCCTTTACTTACGGCTGGTGTTAGACCTTGAGACTTATTTAGAATGATTCAGAGAGAAATAGGATAGTGAATAATATGATATATAATGCAATAGTTAATTTCTGAAGGTCATAAAGATTGCCTAAATAGATAAAACTGTCAATAATAAGCATCAGCTATCAGTAGATTGTAAATTATATGTACTTTGAATTCTTTTTTTTTTAAAGATTTACTTATTTATTTATTTTAGAGAAAGAGAGAGAGAGAGCATGCGCATGTGCATGGGTGGGAGGAGGGGCAGAGGGAGAGGAAGAGAATCTCAAGCAGAGGCCGTGCTGAGTGAGGAGCCTAATGTGGAGCTCAGTCTCACAACCTCGAGATCATGACCTGAGCTGAAATCAAGAGTTAGACACTCAACTGACTGAGCCACCCAGGTGCCCCTGTATCTTGAATTCTTAATATGTAATATTTCTTCTTAGTGCATTCAAGGTATATCTAGACTTGAGTTAAAATTACCCATTAGCCTTTAAGAAACTGAACACTAGATATAAATGTATTTAAGCAATTCCCAGGGCTCAATAACTATAGTATTGATGTGTTTTCAGCTTTCAGTAGTGATAATTTGCCTCGGTCTTCTACCACACCATAAATTCCTAGGGAAAAAACAGTACTTTATTCTTCTTTACATTTTCTCCAGAACTAACTACAATGCCTTGTACATAATAAGTTTTCAATAAATTTGTATGGAAAATTGAAAAAGGAAACATATTAATTGATAATCACTTTCATACATGTCATATCATTAGACATTTGATGTATTTCATGGTGGTCATATTTGAGAGATTTGTTTTTGTTTGTTACCGGATGAAAGTATAGTGGTTTGATGAGGTATGGGGAATGGTATCCAGCCACATGGTACATTCTTTAAAGTGCTTTCTTACGATCATTTTATAGTTGCTCTGTGGGTGTTTTTTAACTCTCCAACTAGGTAATAAGTGCCATGAAAGTAAAGACACTTTTGTCACTTTTTGTTGTAGCTTGTTGCGTAACAGAAGGTATGGAAAAGGAGACCATTAAATAAATTCACCTCCTAAGAGGAAAGGGAGTGGAGGACAGAGAGAGCAGCTTGGTTTTTCTGATGAAGAATTTTGAAATAGAGGGGGAGAGTCCTGGATATGATTTAAGGCAGAGCTAGAAATAGAACTTTTTTTTTTTTAGAAATAGAACTTTTTGCAGTGATGAAAATGTTCTTTCCTATGTTGCAGCTGTTCATCATGTGTGGCTAGATAAGTCTGATTTTAAATAAACTAGAACTTAAAATTATTTTCCTCAGTCACAGCAGCCACATTTCAGGTACTCAGCAGACCACATGTGGCTAGTGGCTACCTTACTGGAGAGCTCTTATCTAAGAGAAGAAAGTAGTAGTAGGATCTCAGGGAGGGAGATGAAATGGCCAGAGTGAGGAAAAAGAAGGCTCTTTTTATAGCATCATTAAGACTAGACTTTTAATCACATCATTCTCCATTTCTAGAATATACGAGTTCACAGCTGAGTTTTAATTTTCCCTTCAGAGGCTTATGAGGGATAGAGTTCCAGAACTCCTTCCTTCCCTCCTCCAGGAGCCTGGGTTGTGCTGACTGCCTTGAAAACATGCCAGTGGTATTTGCTTGTGGGAAGATAATGGGGGGAGTGATTGTTTTAGAGGATATATGCGGCCAATCCAGACTGCTTATTATAAATAGACTGAGAATTTGTGGATTTACAAGATGTCATTTATAACTCTCCATCTTGTGTGATTAATGGATTTACGAGACACAGCTTATAGACTTCCCAGCCTGTGTGATTAATGGCATATAAAACCTAAGAAGCTCAGCAACTTCCTAAACAACTTCCTCTGAGCTGACATGTACTATACATGTTGTTAGTACTTGAATTTTACTCCAAAAAAACAATATATGCACTGTTGAGGGAAAAGGGATGATGAGGAAGCTGAATCTGGTGGGTCACAAACCCTTTAGAAAGCAGTCTGATGTCTGTATCTGGTTTTGCTTGTATCATGGTGCAATGGTAACATTTAGTGTGGAGAAGAATCTACCATAAGTGTGAGTTGGCTTTGACAATTGAAGCCTTTGTGGTAACGCAGTTTACTAATTACTTTTAGGTATTATTGAAGAGTTGCTTCATTTCTTCTTTTATATATTAGGTCAAGTTATTTTCTTCCATTGTGGATGACCCTTGGTCTCTTATCTCTAAGAAAGGAGAATTTTATTAAGGAAACAATTGTCAAAGGTGAACTAGGTGCAAGGTGCTATTGCTGTTAGTGCCAGGAAAATTAAGAAGAAACAGAGGAGGAGGAGGAGGTATCTTTGCTCTTCAGACACTAGATTAGATGGATGTATTTGCTAAGTATTATTTCAAGTGAGGAAGCCCTGCTTTGGCTTTGTTTGGTTGTTTAGCATCTTGTGTCTTCTTTGATCTTACTATAAATTAACACTTGGCCCTAAATGAGAGAGGAAAAGGGACTACCATTTGTTGGTTCCTTATTAAGTACCTGGATTTTATACAGATGATCTCATTTTATACCTTTAGAACAACCCTGAGAAGTACCTTTTATTGTGACTTTTTTTTTTAAACAAATGAGAAAACTGTTGGTTAAAAAACTCTCCTCAAATAGTTAATAAGTGCTAGAGTTAAGATTCAGATGCTCTTCTCTGTGACCCCAAAGCCTATAATCTTCACCTTAGTATAGGGTATTCCTTTGGGGGTCCTTCAGATGACCTGTTGACTAATACAGTGTACGAGAGTGATATGAATGTATGGTTTTTGAATGAGGTTCCCAACCGACTCAGAGAGGAGAGAGAGGGGAAAAAATGGGGATGAGATAGAGGTGAAATATATAAATTTTATTATTGGGAAGTTATTTACAATTTGATGAGATTGGATAGACTGGTTTTACTAGGTTCTCTCTGGTTTCTTGATATTATTCCTATCACCTTAGAAGATAGGAGGCCCTCCACCTACCATTCCCCATACTTTCTGTCCTTTTCTCTTACAAGGATAAAGCAATACGTGCTGCCTCAGGGAATTGTAAGAGGCAAGTGGGCTTTGTGTTCTCTGGGGTCTTTCTTCCCATAGAAAGGATTTAAATGTTTCTAAAGGTCAGAAGGCCACTACTTAGGATCTGTAAACTGCTTCTTTGCTTCAGTTACACTGGGGGGTAACCTTCAGGGAAGTAACTGTGGAAATGTGAAAACCAGAATTTCAGGAAACTATTCTTAAAGCAACCTGTGTTCCAGAGATAATCCAGCTGCATTAAGTGTGTTAATGTACATAGACAGGATGTAAGGTTAGGTATTTAAATCTTTTATAAAACAATTTTTTTAGTGGCAGTTAAAATTAACTTATTAATTTTCTCCAAAGCAATATTCACTGTTATTTTTATTAAAATGCTTCTGCAAAGTTGAAATCATACCATATTTTAAAAATGCAATTAGGTCTCTTCAACTATTAGATTTTACTTTAGAATTTAGCAGCTTAATCACTCTAAATAACTGTGAAATGACTGTGATAAATGAGACATGAATCCAAATAAGGTGTGTACAACCTTTTTTTCTTTAGAATGTCTTACAGATTATTTTATCAACAAATATTCTAACTTTGCAGATAAAAATGGAAAAGGTTGCTAAGCAGAAAGGAAAAGCACCATTGCCATCAAGTACAAAACCTTCATGAAGACTATTGGAAAAATTAAAACCATCATCCAAATAGGTCTTGTTTGTGTTTGTTTAAATACATCAATACAGTTTATTTTCTCTCAAATTATTTACTTCCTTTACTATGTAAAAATGTCATTTTGGTTGTTTCCCTAATTTATTTAAACAAGTGAAAATTCTTTATATTACTTTTATCAAAATTCATGATTTACTATTTTATATATACTTTTTATCTCTCCTAACAAATGAGGTTGTTTTCATATTAGTCAAAACCTGAAAATACAGTGACTGTGTTTAGTCTGTCATAATTTAACTTTTTGAGGTTATTTAAAAAATTAAGTATGTAATTTTGGGTTTTAAATAAATATATAAGGAACACTATTTAAAAATAGTAAGTTAAAATCCCTATTTTTTATTTTTCAAACTTTGTAATCTTGATTTATGTTTTTAAATAAAAAATGCATTTAAAAATTATATAATCATTTTCTAGTGGTGTCTACTGATTTTTAAGTAGTTTTGTTGATTATGCATTGTATGTAACTGTATTGAACTTCTCGTGTGCCACCTCAAATCCTCTTGCCCCCATCTCTTACTCCTGGACTGCTGTGAAACACTTCCAGGCAGGCTTCTGACAGCTTCTCATGGAAGCCATTTGATGGCATTTCATCTTGAAAACATTTCATGATTCCCTTGCTTTTTTCTCTAGGGATCCTCTGACAGTGTGCCTGGGGATTGCCTACTGGAGACCCTCTGCATCACAGATGTGTGAAAGATATGGAGAAGTTAATGACCTTAGGGCCACCCTTGACTTATGGATAAATGCTCTCTCTTCCATCAGCTGGGAGAATTCTGAGATGCCTTTCATAAGCTTCCTCAGAAAATCCTGTGGGACTGAATACCAGTCACCTATAGCAGTGGCCAACTCTGTAATACATTCTTATGTTAGCTTTCTTTAACTTCTCCCTTTCTCATCCATCTCTCTGGTTCTCTCAGATTACTTCTCAAATAAATACCTGTATGTGAGTATTTGTCTTGGGCTTCACTTTTGGCTGGTGGGTAAACCCCAGCCAAGATGGATACCAGGAATGGCCTTAGAAAGCAGACCCTCTGGATGGGATTCAATGACTGGATCATTTGCTGGACAGATGACAATAAAGACCCCATAGCTAGTGGTAAATGCGTAGTGATAACTCCTGTCATATGGATGGGTCACAGTTACTGTACTGGATTTGGGTAGAGTGCTGGTTGGAAGGTGAAGTATTAGGTTATATAGTAGCTGTGGCATTACAGTGGAATGGGACTAATGGAAATTATAAAGATGAAGGTGTTGGTTAGTTATTGTTAACTGCTTTAACAGTCTCGAAAAAAGAAAACGACATAGGCTCATGTTAGCTATTTAAGTCAAGGCATGCTGTGAAAGCCAGAATGCCTCTATAGCACCATTTAAGGAAAAATCTCATCTGTAGATGCTGGCAGTCTGTGCTGACAATCCAGCCCAAATAGAAAAGGTGGCAAAGATGCAAAGGAAATTGAGGTCACAGCCTTGATTATCTCCTCCAACAAAGCCAGCATGCCGACAGGAAAAGATTGGAACATTGAATCATAGAATGGGAACATTTGTGTTGGTGAGCCTCAGAATCTTGAACCCTCATGTTTCCTTGATTCTCTGAGCCACAGAAGTGGCCTCCTCTCCTCCACTTTGCTGATAGAGAGCAGTCTTCACTTGCTTGGAGATCCTGCAAAGAACTTATCTGGAGCACTTGCATTGTAAGATGATACTTGTCCTCCTCAAGACAAGGAGGACAAGTATCCTTAACTCCATACTGATAACTAGGATCAGGTCTCAGTATACCCTAAGTGGCGAAATACAGTCCTTTCTATAGGAGGATAGGTTACAATCTGAATGAACTGCAGGTTCTGGTTAAAATGTTTTGGCAGGAACCCAGGAAACATGCCTGGGAGTAGGTCTTGAGGTTGTTGGAGGGGGATGGAATATAAGTCCTGATAGGAGAGAGTAACATGGTAGCACTTAAACTCCTGACTTGGGTTTTAATGCTTTAGATATCTGGAGTTGGTTCTAACATACTTGCTAAGATGGCATCTAGAAGATATGGTGGAAATGCTAGAGTGTATTTGGCATGGTATTGAAGAAGAGGTCATAAAGCTCAGGAATGTCGCAGTGTTAGAATGGATTTGTTGTTTGAAGCTTGAGAAGCTACCACTTGAGTGTTTTCCCTGGATAGGCTCAGATGACACTCATAACTAAGGCCATAAAAAAATGTACTGGTGAGAAGCGTGTTTATGGCTGACCTCTAAAGGGTAGAATTGGTGGTAGAAGATAACTGCCATAATACTGGGCTCCTTGATGTCAGCATAGATGATGGGATGCAGAAAGGTTGAAGGCCAGATTGTGGAACCTAACTGTCAGATGCCCAATGGATGTAATTAATGGGTACCAAGACATGGATCTGTGCAGGAGTTTAAGATCATGATGTTCCAAGGGGCAAAAGGAGGCTGATTAGGATGTTACTTGACTTGTATATCCACTTGTATAACTACTAGCTAGGATTAGAAGGACGGCTGATTAGGATGTTACTTGACTTGTATATCCACTTGTATAACTACTAGCAGCTAGTTTTCAATCTTAGGCACTGATGGAAGGGAAAGCCCAGATTCCCTTGAGGGAGTGTCCTCCTCAAGTATATATGATAAACATCACCTTGATCCTTCCCCAAAGGGGCAGCCATTTAGCAGGGTAACTATGCAGTGGAGAAAGAAGAATACTCATATCTTTCAACCAAGGACTTTTGGATATAGGGTCTGAGCTATATGGATCCCAAAGGACCAAAACACAATTGTAGTCCTCTGGTTTTATGCAAGTCCAGTGATAAATGGGGTCCCGACTAAAGTCCATCCCAGTGGGTATAATGGGTCTGACCCGGCTCTATTTCTGAAGTAAATATACATAATTGGGATAGATATACTTAGAAACTGAAAGAATCCTTGGGCATACATTGATAGTTCTTGCTTCATGCCCCATATACTTCTCAGATGCTGCAGGCTTGGGTCCGAGTTAATGACACAGGGGCCTCCCTTGATTGAAGTGTTATGTAGGCACAAAGTCAGTGAGGCTCTAGAAGACTTGAACAACTATTAACCAACTTTATGTAATTGACATTTAAGGAACACTCAACCCAATAATAATAGAATACCCATTCTTTTTTTTTTTTTAATGCACAGGCAAGATTTATTAGCTTGACCATACTCTAGGTCACAAAACAAGTCTCAATACTTTTAAGATGATTCAGATCGTGATGTCCTCTGACCACAATGGAATTAAATTAGAAATCAATAACAGATAACTGGGAAATCTCCAAAATTTTCAAAGTTCTATAATACGTATCTAAATAATCCATGGGTCAAATAAAAAAAATAATGGAATCAAAGCACTTTTAACTGAATGAAAAGAAAACACAATATTTCTGGGATTTGGCTAAAATGGCACTTAGCGGAAAATTTAGGCACCAAATGCCTATATCAGAAAAGAAGATCACAAATAAGTGACCTCAGTTTTCACCTTCAGGAACCAGATAAAGCAAGGCAAATGAAAACTAAAATAGGAAAAAGGACATAGTAAATAGAAAACAGAAATGCAATAGAGAAAATGAATAAAACAAAACAGGTATTTTGAGAAGACCAGTAAAATTGATACAGCCAGGCTAATCAGCAAAGGATAGAGAGAACACACAAATCATCAATGTTAGGAATAAGAGTGATGACATTGCTATACTACAGATATTAGATGGATAATAAGGGAATGCTATAAACAACTTTATGCCAATGAATTTTACAACTTAGTCTGAAATGGATAAATTTTCTTGAAATACAAAAATTGAAGCTCATTCAATAATAGATAACTTGATTAGCCCTATATTGTATACTGTTATCCCATATATCAATTTAAGAAATTAATTTGTACTTAAAAACTTTCCTACAAAGAAAATCCCAGGTCCAGATGGCTGCACTGTGAACTTTACCAAAGGATTAAAGATTACTAATTCTATATAACCTTTTCCAGAAAATTGAAGTTGGGAATTCTTTTTATTTATTTATTTATTAAAAAGATTTTATTTATTTGACAGAGATCACAAGTAGGCAGAGAGCGAGGGGAAAGCAGGCTCCCCGAGACCAATGCAGGGCTCAATCCCAGGACCCTGGGATCATAACCTGAGCCTAAGGCAGAGGGTTTAACTCACTGAGCCACCCAGGTGCCCCGAAGTTGGGAATTCTTTACAGCTTATTCTATGTAGCCAGCATTACTCAGATAAGAAAACCAGACAAAGACATCAAAAGAAAAGAAAGTTTCAGATTAATTCCTCTCAAACATAGATGCAAACATTCTTAACAATTTTAGCAAATATAATAAAAAGTATGTAAAAAGGAAATACATCATGATTGAGTGGATATTATCCAAGGAATAGAAGGTTGGCTTAACATTTGAAAATTAATGTAATTTGTCATATTAGCCAACTAAAAAAGAACCACATGACCACTTCAATAGACGTATGAGTATGTGACAAAATTTAAAACACGTTCAAGATTAAAAACTCTCAGAAAACTAAGACGCTAATTTCTTCACTCTGATAAAGTGTATTTACTAAAAACCCACAGTTAACATCATACCTAATGCTGAAAGCCAAATGCTTTCCTCCTAAGATTAGGAACTTGGCAAGGATGACTGCTCTCAGCACTTCTATTCAATATACTGGAGGTTCTAGCTACTGCAATAAAGATAAAAGAAGTAAAAGATATCCAGATTGGAAAGGAAAAAAGTAAAAGTCTTTATTTGCATATGACATCATATATGTACATAAATCTATTAAATATATTAAAAAAGACTCACTAGAAGTGAATTTAGTAAGGATGCAGAAAAGATCAATAAACAAAAATAGTATTTTTATGTACTAGCAACAAAACAACTAGAAATTGAGATTAAAATAATACCATTTACAGGGGCGCCTGGGTGGCTCAGCGGGTTAAAGTCTTTGCCTTCGGCTCAGGTCATGATCCCAGGGTCCTGGGATCAAGCCCTGCGTTGGGCTCTCTGCTCCACAGGGAGCCTGCTTCCCTTCCTCTCTATCTGCCTGCCTCTCTGCCTACTTGTGATCTCTGTCTGTCAAATAAATAAATAAAATTAAATAATCTAGTCCTACGCACCTTGTTCTACAAGCAAGAAACAAATGGGAAGCTGAAGATCCAAGACAGAACCCTGAGCCCCTGCCTTACAGTGTGCTCTCTGACAAATAAATAAATAAAATCTTAAAAAAAAAGAAAAGAGGGGCGCCTGGGTGGCTCAGTGGGTTAAAGCCTCTGCCTTCGGCTCAGGTCATGATCTCAGGGTCCTGGCATTGAGCCCTGCATCAGGCTGTCTGCTCAGCAGGGAGCTTGCTTCCCTTCCTCTCTCTCTGCTTGCCTCTCTGCCTACTTGTGATCTCAGTCTGTCAAATAAATAAATAAAATATTAAAAAAAAATAATACCATTTACAATAGCATAAAAAATACTTAGGTGTAAATTAGACAAAAAAGTACAAAACTGTTATATTGAAAAATACAAAACATTGCTCAGAGAAATAAAAGAATATCTGAGTAAACAGAGATGTATACAATGTTCATAGATCATAAGACTCAATATTGTCGAGATGTCAATTCTCAAACATATGTATAGATTCAATGTAATTCCAATAAAAATCTCAGCAGATTTTGTATGTGTATGTAGACATTGACAAGTTAATTCTAAAATTCGAACAAAGTTGGAAAGCTAAAACAACTTTGAAGAACAAGATTGGAAGGCTTTCAGTACCTGTCGTTAAGACTTATTATAAAACAGAAATCAAGATGATGTCATTTTATTTTATTTTATTTTTTTAAGATTTTATTTATTTATTTGACAGAGACAGAGATAACAAGCAGGCAGAGAGAGAGTGGGGAAGCAGACTCCCCGCTGAGTAGAGAGCCAATGTGGGACTCAATCCTGGGACCCCAAGACCATGACCTGAGCCGAAGGCAGCGGGCCCAACCCACTGAGCCACCCAGGCGCCCGATGATGTCATTTTAGATTAAAGATAGCAAATAGATCAGTGTAACAGAATAGAGAATTCAGAAATAGTCCTACACAAATACAGTCAATTGATATTCGTCAATTGATATTCAAGGCAATTCAATAGAAAAATAATAGCATTCCAACAAATAGTGCTGGAAAAACTAGACATCCAAATGCAAAAATATAAACTGATTCATGCTTTGCATCTTATACAAAAATGTACTCAAAAAGGATTACAGATCTAAACAAAGCCTAAATTAAACATATAACACTTCTAGAAGGAAATATAGAAAACATTTCTGACTTGGGTTAGGTGGTGATTTCTTAAATACAACACATAAGCATGATCCATAAAAGACAAAACTTATAAATTGAACTTCATGAAAATTAAGAACTTCTGCTCTTTGAAATACTCTTTTTAGAGAGTGAAAAGATAAACTACAAACTGGGAGAAAGTATGTGCAAATTTGAAGGAGTTAAGTCCACAGTATATAATGAACTGCAAAACTCATAAGAAAATAATTCAGTGGCTCAGCGGGTTGAGCCTCTGCCTTCTACTGGGGTGGTGATCTCAGGGTCCTGGGATGGAGGCCTGCTGGTGGGGAGCCTGCTTCTCCCTCTCTCTCCGCTTGCCTCTCTGCCTACTTGTGACCTCTCTCTCTCTGTCAAATAAATAAACAAAATCTTCTAAAAAATAATTCATTTAAAAATGGAAACAAGTTTGAACAGACACTTTATCTAAGAAGCTGTATGGGTGGAAAATAAACATGAAAAGATGGTCAACATTTTTAGTTAACAGAGAAATACAAATTAAAACTACAAGGAGATACCATTTTATATAAATGTCTGAACTTAAGAACATTCACCATATAAAATAATGGTGAGGATATGGGACAACTAGAACTCTTAAACCCCACTGGTGCACATATAAAATAGTAAATCTACTTTGTAAAAACAGCCTAGCAATTTCTTTTCTTTCTCTTTTATTTTCAAGTAGGCTCCACACCCAGCATGGAAACCAATGTGGGATTTGAACTCACAACCCTGTCTAGCAGTTTCCTAATAATTTAAACACACATAACTATCACCCACATTCTACTCCTAGGTATTAACCCAGGAGAAATGAAAGCATATGCCCATACAAAGATTTGCACATGACCATTCATAGCAACTTTATCTGAAACAAACCCAAACTGGAAACAATCTAAGTTCTATCAAGAACTTAGGGGCACCTGGGTGGCTCAGTACCTTAATTGTCTAACTCTTTATCCCAGCTCAAGTCTTGATTTCAGGGTCATGAATCCAAGTCTGGTTTTGGGCTCCACGCTGCAAATGGAGCCTACCTTAAAAAAAAAAAGTTAAGGGACGCCTGGGTGGCTCAGTTGGTTACGCGGCTGCCTTCGGCTCAGGTCATGATCCCAGCGTCCTGGGATCGAGTCCCACATCGGGCTCCTTGCTACGCAGGGAGCCTGCTTCTCCCTCTGCCTCTGCCTGCCTCTCTGTCTGCCTGTGCTTGCTCTTTCTCTAACAAATAGATAAATAAAAAAAAAAATCTTAAAAAAAAAAAAGTTAAAAAAAGTCTAATCAAAAGGTAGATAAATTGTGTTATACTCATGCAATGGAATAGTACTCAGCAATAATAATCAATAAACTGTTGATATAGATGACAAAATGGATGAATCTCAAAATAATGCCGAGCGAAAGAAATCAGAATGTACTCGCAGCATGGCTATCATTAACATCAAATTCTAGAAAATGCAAACTATATAAGGTGAGAGAAAGCAGAACCTGTCATATGAGGTAGGTGGGGAAAGCCAAGTATTTCACAGGGGGATAAGGAAACTTTGGGGTGGGGGATGTGAAGGAAGTGATTGTTACCTTGTGGGGATGTGTATACTATGTTCACTTACCAAATAATGCAGTGTTAATACCTGCAATTTCTTGCATGTCTATCATACCCTAATCAAGCTGTTAAAAATTAACGGAGATAATTTTCAACTGTTGCGCAAGGTTTGGCACAAAGAATAAGATCTGCATATAACCGCACAGCTAATCTATATTGATTTTTGTCCCTTAGTGTCGTGAAAAAGCTGCAACATGAGAAAGCTCTGATGCCAAGGTTGGGCTGAGAAATGATTGTAAAGGTAGTAATCTAAAAATCACATTTTCATCTACTGAATTCACTTTCCATCTTGTAAAACGAATGTTAAGGATACTTCTAATTTGACTCTTTTAAATCTAAATCAGTAGGAACAAATTAGTAGACTATGAAATCCAAACCACTATCTTCCGTCATTATTTGAAGCCCTGTAAACAGAACCCACCATCAAGCCAGACACTGAGGGCCAAAGAGACCCGGAAGTCCCTGGCTCGCGCAAACTCTGTGCGGAGCCCTCCACGTGCGTGGCCCCGCCCAGCGCTTCTCTCCCCGCGCGCCCCCGCCTCAGACCCCAGGTTTTGTGGCCACGTGTACGAAGCAGCGGCGCCCAGCAAGCTCCGCAGAGGGCACTGCGCTGTGCGCGCGCGCAAGCGCAGCGTGGAGCCTGAGCAGCGTCGGTGCGCGCGGTAAGTCTCTTCACGTGCGCGACTGGGGTCTGAGGACTAGCTGCGGTGGCGGGCGGAGGGCTGAGGGCCCAGCATGTGGGGCCGCGGGCACTTTTCTAGAACTTCCGTGGCGGAAAGTGTGAGGTCTGTAGTAGTCATTGGATAAGTTCGATGCCAGCCGCTTCAAGGACCGTCTTTTGCCCACAGTGGCTGTTTAGGGCTCCCAAGTATGGGGCGAGGCCCATTTCCTGGCCTTCCTCAGCCTTGGAATCGCCCGCCTATTTCTGAGGGTGATGGGCACCCCAGCTTTTTGAGTTGTGGTGCTGGGGAGGCAAAACCGGCTTGCAGATAACGTGGGCCTGAGTGTTCTTAGTGGGGATGAGGTGTCTCAGGCCCGTAGTGGGGTGGAATTCACCCCGTCAATTCTGTACCATTTAAACCTCAAAATCCCTCATAAAATGGGTGTCGAGGAGCGACTTGGACTCACTCATTCCAGATTCTTGCCCTGAATTGTAATGCCATCTGGTAATCCAGTTTTGCAGGAAGCGGGTGAAGCATCAGTTTCTCCATAATTATTGTGGCTAAAGTCTTTTTGACCGCTTTTAAAATACGGTTTTAAGATGAAACTATAGTTTCTTGGGATTTCCAGACAGTTTCAGTTTTTACTAAACTTAAGGCAGTGGCTTCCAGAGAAGTAATAGTCTCTCCAAGCAGATTCCAATTTGGTATTACAACTTTTTGCTCAACTAAAACATTATTGTTATTATTTTTTTACCATTAGTGGAGGAACGCTACTTGTTTTGAAGAGCTATTCATGCTGCTTAATGATGTGAAAAAACTGTTTAAGGTGTAACGAAAATCAGAAGATTACATTAAAAAATTTTTTTGACTTTATCTGTGACAGTTAATTTTTCTCTTTCCATAGTTGAGAGAACATTTGAAACTTTGGTGTTCTTAGTTAACTTTTAAAGCTCTTAAAAAGTCTATATTTTCAGTTTTCTTCACAGAACTAACATTTAGGCACTGAAAGTGCAGTATTCTAGTGTATTAATGATAAAATTATAAGCTAGTCAACATTTATTTTGAAACATTTTGGAGTTGGAAAGTATATTATGTAATGAAAATTAGTTTTGAATTAATGGGCAGAATTTGATTTATTTTGCAGTTCTTGATTGCAGGATATCTTCAAAAGTAGAAACCACGGTACCTTTTAAATAAAGTTGATTACCAGTGTGAAGTGTTTGTTCTCTATATGTTTGTAGTGTTTGTTTTTGTTTGCCCTTTTGGGAGGGCATCAGGTATTTTGAAAGAATATGCACATTGTTCTGAAGTATTGGTTTATGTAACTGATCACAATGTGCCTGGATATCCACTACGTTGTAAATTTGTAAAGCTTAGCTGAAGAGGTAATTTCAAAGCTAAATTGTATATGATGAAATTGTAGAATTTTTATATCCAAATAAAAATTAATTATTAAAGATCTCTGAGGTCATTTTTTATATACTTTGAATTTTGATTATTTAGGAACAAAACATACTCGTAGGAATTTGAACATTATATAGTCTTTATTCACCGTGAATGGACAGATTATTGAACTTAATTCAAGGTATTGAATTGTTTTAGTTTTTCAGGAATTGTCCAGATGGATGAAGATATGCATTACAATAAAGGTACTGACACAAAATTATTTTTGGATGTAAGAGCTACATGATCTTGATTAATTTCTAATCTTCATTGCATTTTGATTTGGTTTCAGTTGAAGATGTGGTTGGAAGTCATGTGGAAGATGCAGTAACATTTTGGGCCCAGGTAAATAGTCTGGTTGATTTCTTCCTCCTTCCCCTTCCTCCACTAACCAGGTCCTGCCCAACAAAAACAAATAAAACCCCCAAAATATAGATATCCTTGTCATTCTCAGTGCCTAATTATTCTTTTTTTTTTTTAAGTTTTTAAATTAACATGTAATGTAGTATTTGTTTCAGGGGACAGGTCTGTAGTTCATTAGTCTTACACAACACTCAGCGCTCACCACAACACATTACCTTTCCTAATGTCCAGCACCTAGGCATCTCATCTCCCAACCCTCTCCCCTCTAGCAACCCTCAGTTTGTTTCCTAAGATTAAGAGTCTTTTATGGTTTGTCTCCCTTTCTGGTTTTGTCTTGTTTCATTTTTTCCTCTCTTCCCCTTTGATCCTCTACGTTGTTTCTCAAATTCTGCATATCAGTGAGATCATGATAATTGTCTTTCTCTGATTGACTTATTATTATAATTAGTATAATACCCTCCAGTTCATCCACATCGTTGCAGATGGCAAGATTTCATTTTTTTGTTGGCTGCATAATATTCCGTTTATATATATATACACATAATATTTATACATGTACACACACACCCCCACACACACACACCATATCTTCTTTATCCATTCATCTGTTGATGGACATCTAGGCTCTTTCCATAGTTTGGCTGTTGTGAACATTTCTGCTATAAACATTGGGGTGCACATGTCCCTTTGGATCACTACATTTGTATCTTTAGGGTAAATACCCAGTAGTGCAATTGCTGAGTCATAGGGTAGCTCTATTTGCAACTTTTTGAAGCACCTCCCTACTGTTTTCCAGAGTGGCTGCATTAGCTTGTGTTCCCACCAGGACTGTAGGAGGGTTCTTTCTCCACATCCTCACCAGCATCTGTCAGTTCCTGATTTGTTTATTTTAACCATTCTGACTGGTGTGAGGTGGTATCTCATTGTGGTTTTGATTTGTTTTTCTCTGATGCTGACTGATGTTGAGCACTTTTTCATGTGTCTGTTGGCCATTTGGATGTTTTCCTTGCAGAAAGGTCTGTTCATGTCTTCTGCCCATTTCTTGATTGGATTATTTGTTCTTTGGGTGTGGAGTTTTATAAGTTCTTTATAGATTGTGTGTACTAGCCCTTTGATACGTCATTTGCAAATATCTTCTCCCATTCTGTCAGTTGTCTTTTGGTTTTGTCGACTGTTTCCTTTGCTGTGCAGAAGTTTTTTATCTTAATGAAGTCTCAATAGTCCATTTTTGCCTTTGTTTCCCTTGCCTTTGAGATGTGTCCAGGAAGACGTTTCTGTGGCTGAGGTCAAAGAGGTTGCTGCCAGTGTTTCTTAAGGATTTTGATGGATTCCTGTCTCACATTTAGGTCTTTCATCCATTTTGAGACTATTTTTGTGTATGGTGTAAGGAAATGGTCCAGTTTCATTCTCCTGCATGTGGTTGTCCAGTTTTCCCAACACCATTTGTTGAAGAAGCTTTTTCCATTGGATATTCTTTCCTGCTTTGTTGAAGATTAGTTGACTGTAGAGTTGAGGGTCTGTTTCTGTGTTCTCTATTCTGTTCCATTGATCTGTGTGTCTGTTTTTGTGCCAGTACCATACTGTCTTGATTACAGCTTTGTAATAGAGCTTAAAGTCTGGAATTGTGATTCCACCAGCTTTGGTTTTCTTTTTCAACATTCCTTTGACTATTTGGGGTCTTTTCTGGTTCCACTCAGAAGTGCCTAATTATTCTTAGCATTATTTAATGCAAGACATTATTAGAAGACAAATGGTTACAGCTGAGACTTACTATCTGAGTTACGAGTAGTGTGCTCATAATACACTGACTTAAAAAAGAAAGCAAGATTATAATTGTGGTTTCAGAATTAAACTCAATTTAATACCAATAATCTAGGCTGCCTAAATTACTGAAGATGCCAAGATACTTGTATTTCTGATGTTACAGCCCCATCTAGGGGTCTTTTATAAGATTGTTTCTTAAAAGATACTGTGTTTTTAAATGTCATTTTAAAAAATGGCTTAATTTTGAATTAGAGATACAGTAACTTTTTCATCATAAAATGGGAAGCATTAGGGGCGCCTGGGTGGCTCAGTGGGTTAAAGCCTCTGCCTTTGGCTCAGGTCGTGATTCCAGGGTCCTGGGATCCAGCCCCGCATTGGGCTCTCTGCTCGGTGGGGGAGCCTGCTTCCTCCTCTCTCTCTCTCTGCCTGCCTCTCTGCCTGCTTGTGATCTCTGTCAAATAAATAAATCTTAAAAAAAAAAAAAAATGGGAAGCATTAGTGGTACATTTACAATTTTCTGTCAGACTTCAAGTCAGATAACTTTGCTTAGTTTTAAATATAAAGCAAAGCACCTAAACGCTTATGTTACAGAATTTAAGAAGGTGAGTCCCTCTAATGCATACAATTACTCACTAATTTTTAATTTTGTGAACTACATATGTAGGAGGGAAGAGAATGATGTTTTTATACTTCCTGCGGTGTAAGAACTCTTTTCTGAGGGTAGAGTGAATTGGCAATATGGGAAGTGGAATTTATGAGAAGAAAACTTGTAGAAGAATATGATTAACCCAGAGTTTTTACATCTATGTAGTAAACATTGTATAAGCTTGATACCCATAGAAAATTTGTGATAAATATGTGTCTCTGCTTATGCAGATTTTTTTTAAAGGGTGCCCACATATTCTCTGCCTGTTGTCTCTGTATTAATAGCAATTGTGGGTCAGGTTAGGCAGTAAATATGTTTAAGATCATAGCTTAAGTAAGATCTTCTAGGGACACCTGGGTGGCTCAGCTGGTTTAGCATTGATTCTTGATTTTGGTGTTGTGAGATCTAGCCCCACGTTGGGTTCCATGCTGGGTATGGAGCCTGTTAAGGTTCTCTCTCTAAGGGTGCCTGGGGGACACAGTTGGCTAAGCGACTGCCTTTGGTTCACTTTGAGATCCCAGTGTCCCAGGATCCAGGTCTGCATCAGGCTCTCTTCTCAGTGGGGAATCTAGTTCTCCCTCTGACCCCTCTCTCTCTCTCAAATAAGTAAATAAAATCTTTAAAAAAAAAAAAAAAAAGAATACCAAAGTTAAAAAAAAAAATTCTCTAACCCTCCCCCATCTCTTAAAAAAAATTTTTTTTCTAGATCATCACTGTTCAGTAGAAATATGTGAGCCACATAAGGAATTTGAAATTCAGCAGACACATAAAAAGTAAAAAGAAACAGGTGAAATCAATTTTATTTGATATATTTTATTTAACTCAGTATATCTAAAATATTTCAAAATGCAGTCAGCTCAGAGACATTTATGGGTGTTTTGTTTTCCTTTTTCATATTAAGTTTTGAAATCTGGTATAAATTTTAGACATATATCTCAAATCAGACCAGCTACATTTATTCTTACTTATTTATTTTTTAAAAAAGATTTTTATTTATTTATTTGACTTAGAGAGATCACAAGTAGGCATAGCAGCAGGCAGAGAGAGAGAGGGGGAAGCAGGCTCTTCGCTAAGTAGAGAGCCTGATTCGGGGCTCAATCCCAGGACCCTGAGGTCATGACCTGAGCTGAAGGCAGAGGCTTAACCCACTGAGCCACCCAGGCGCCCCCCAGACCAGCTACATTTAAAGTGGATTTTGGCTGTTGTATTTGGTCAGTGCAACTGTAGGCTTTGATTGTGAAGCTGTTGATTGAATTTGGAGCTATTATTTAAACCAGGAGTCAACATACTTTTCCTGTAAAAGATTTCGATAGTAAATATTTTAAGGATAATGGACCATATGGTCTATAGCAACTGTTCAACTCTGTCAACTCTGCTCTTACAGTGCAAAGGCATCTATGTGATAGTACATAAACATATAGGTGGAGCTGTGATCCATTAACTTTATTTACCAAATCAAGTGGCAGAGGCCAAAATTTGCCAACCTCTGATTTTAGCCATGAAGTTGAGGCTTTGTAGAAGTTTAACATGTTAAGAAGTTAGGAAACATGTCATAAATGTTTGAAAATATTAAGGGTTAAAACTACTAATGGCATTCATATGAATTGAATGATTTCAAGAAGCAAATTGTAAAAATTTTTTATTTACTTGAGAGAGAAGGAGGGAGAGAGCACAAGTTGGGGAGCAACAGAGGGAGAAGCAGGCTCCCCACTAAGCAGGGGGCCCGGCAGACTTCGGGCTCCATTCCAGGACCCTGGGATCATGACCTGATCTGAAGGCAGATGCACAAATTTAAAATTTGATTGGAGTTGGAATAGGTATAAATAAAGAGTAAATAGATTTACAGATATGTGGAGGCAGATCAAGACGAAGATCTGCTCACGTGTTTTCTCTGCCTTTCTGCCATTATGAATTTCTGCCCTGTAAACCACTTATATGAGTACGCTGCAGAATTTTTCATAGGCCCAGTGGGATGAGTAACAGCTAAAGGAATGATAAGTGTTTGACCTTCACCTTTATATGGAAGAAAGAGCTTCCATTTATTTCAGTCCAGAAAGCTATAAGATCTAATGCAAAATATTTTGGTGTATTCTGGACTTTAGAGGTTTAATTCTGGGGCTTTATTCACAAAGACTGCTTGTAATGTGTTTTGGATCAGTTTAAAGTCAGTTCCCTTTTTTACACTATAGTGATACTGATACTCATCATCGTTCTTTGGAATGGCTTTTTCAGAATTTCTTTTCAGTCATCAGAGATAATCATGTTCTTTCTAGCCTTACTGAATATTTTGCTGATATATTTTTGATATATTTTTAAGATTATATAAATATACTTCATTATTTGGGAATAACTTTAGACTTACAGGAAGGATGTAAAATTAGTACAGTCTTTTTAAAAAATTTTTAAATTCAATTTAGTTAACATAATGTATTATTAGTTTCAGAGGTAGAGTTCAGTGATTCATCAGTCTTATATAATAATACCCAATGCTGATTACATCATATGCCTCCTTAATGCCCATCACCCAGGTATCTCATCCCCCAACCCCCTCCCCTCCAGCAGCCCTCAGTTTGTTTCCTGTGATTAAGAGCCTCTTACGGTTTGCTTCCTTCTCTGTTTTTATCTTATTTTCTTTATCTTTTTTTCTTTTAAAGATTTTATTTGTTTATTTGATAGAGATCACAAGTAGGCAGAGAGGCAGACAGAGAGAGAGGGGGAAGTAGGCTCCCTGCCAAGCAGAGAGCCTGACTCGGGGCTCGATCCCAGGACCCTGGGATCATGACCTGAGCTGAAGGCAGAGGCTTAACCCACTGAGCCACCCAGGCACCCCTTATTTTATTTTTCTTTCCCTTCTCCTATGTTCATCTATTTTGTTTCTTAAATTCCACATCTGAGTGAAATCATACCATATTTGTCTTTCTCTGACTAATTTTGGTAAGCATAATACCTTCTAGTTCCATATATGTCACAGCAGGTGGCAGTATTTCATTTTTGATGGCTGAGTAATATTCCACTGTGTGTGTGTGTGTGTGTGTGTGTGTGTGTGTGTGTGTGTATGTGTGTATGTATGTACATCTTTATATATATACATATATATGTACATTACATAGTCACATATATAGTTCTCTCCATTTATCTGTTGATGGACACCTGGGCTCTTTCCATATTTTGGCTTTTGTGGCATTACTGCTATAAACATTGGAGTGCATGGACCCCTTTGAATCTATATTTTTGTATCCTTTGGGTAAATACCTCATAATGCAATTGCTGTATCATAGGGTAGTTCTGTTTTTAACTTTCTGAGGAACCTCCATACTGTTTTCCAGAGTGGCTACACCAGTTTGCATTCCCACCAACACTGTAAGAGGGTTCCCTTTTTTCTGCATGCTTGTCAACATTTGTTGTTTCCTGAGTTGTTAATTTTTGCCACTCTGACTGGTGTGAGATGGTATCCCATTGTGGTTTTGATTTGTATTTCCATGATGCCAAGTGATGTTGAGCATTTTCTACATGTCTGTTAGTCGTTTTGTTAGTACAGTCTCTCTTTATATTCTTCATCTAGCTTCCCTTATTAACATTTTACATAACCATATATAGTTATCAAAGCCAGGAAATTAACACTGGTATCGTGCTATTAACTGCAGCCCTTATTCAAATTTCAGCACTTTTTTTCATTGCCTTTTTTCTGTTCCAGGATTCCACATTGTATTTCATTGTCCTTTATTTTTAGTATCCTCTGGCTTTTGATAGTTCTTTTATTTATCCTTGTCCTTCATGACTTTGACATTTTTGATGAGTAGTGGTCAGTTATTTTATAGAATATCCCTATGGTTTTTCATAAGTAGATTGGCAGTAATACTATAGAAGTGATACTGTGTCCTTTTTAGTATATCATATTGGGGATTCATGATCTTGGTACATCATTTGATAATACTGAGCTTGCTTCACTTGATTAAGGTGCTCACTGCTGAGTTTCTTCACTTTAAAGTTACTGTTCTTTTGTAATTAATAAATGTTTTAGAGGGAGATACATTGAAATTATCTAATCTTGTTTTTCCTCAACTTTTCATCCACAAATTTTATTATTTATTACCGTGGTCTTTGCCTAAAGATTTTCTGTCATTCTTCTGCATTTATTAATTGGAATTCCTCTTTAAGGAAGAACGATATCTTCTCCGTTCATTTATTAAATTACTTAAATTAATATGGACTCATGGTTATTTATTCAATGGGTTATAATCCAGTACTATCACTGTTTTGTTGTTTGAATTTTTCCTGCTTTGGGCATCAAGAGATGTTCACGTTGGCTCCTGTGCCCTTTAAACATGTCTCCATTTCTTTCTTGAGCGTTTCCTTACTTTCTGGTACCACCAGAAGTTCCAGGATCATCTTTTATTTCCCTGTCCTAGTCCTGAAAACTACGGCTCCCCAAGGAACTCTGATTACTTTTATTGGAGAATGGTATTTAGAAATCAAGAACTGGGCACTGGGTGTGCTTATTGCTACTGGAGTGTCATTGTTTTTAGGCCCTCTCAGCAGACAGATCTGGGAAATATATATGTCTTAAAACTTAGACATATACACATCTATCTGTTTGTGTGTCTTCCTTTCATATGTGCATATATATGCACACAAACATGTATACACACACATGTGTACTGGGAGTTAATACGAATGCTTTCCAATTGGAATCTGACGTGTAGTTTCATACTGGCCTTCTCCCCTTGTTTGTAATTTCTTTCTTCCTGCTCTCATTATCTGTGGTATTTGTTCAATCCTAGTGTACACCTATAGGAGTTTTAAAATTGCTAGCCTATACCCATGAGAAATGAATTTACTAACTAATTTGTCTTATTTGTGAATAGAGGATTATATACATTTTGAATTTTTTTACATCTGTTTCCTTTATACAACAACAAATAGAAGACTTAGGTCATTTGACTAAAATATGCTGTCTATTTTGAGCAATTAGAATTTGATCTGAAGTACAATCCAGAGATAATTGTTTAAATTTACCTCCTCTTATGATTTAATAGTATTTGGTACCTTATTTTGAATTCCAAGTAATTCGAATTTACTGCAAAGTAAAAATTTTCTATACCAAAACCATTTCTTATAAAGAACTCATTTGAATAAAAACACTGCTCTAAGAATTTGATTTAATTTCTAATGTTCAAAATCTTTGAAGTATTATGCTAATAGAACTCTCAATTATATAACACTGTCAAATAATAATTTACTAAATCTTAAAATGTAGCTATTCTTTCTTCCAGAGTATTAGTAGAAATAAGGATATTATGAAGATTGGTTGTTCATTGTCTGAAGTTTGTCCCCATGCCAATTCAGTTTTTGGGAATCTTGATCCAAAGAAGGTGAGCCTATTCTTGGATATAATTATTTCATCTCTCTTGATAGCTTTCTTATGTCTTAGATTTTATAACTATTGGAATTTTGATGTATTTGAGAAGAAGAGGCAAATTTTTAGAACTTATATAAATTGTAGTCATGGTAAATTTATTCTTTCAAAAATACTTATGAGCCAGGTACTGTGGTAAGTAGTGAGTATATAGCGGTGAACAAGATAATCCTTGCCTTTGATACTGATTGACAAAAAAATCTGTAAACGTAATCTTTATGGAGAAGAGTTTGATGATCTTTTTTTTTAAAAAATGAAGTATAACTTAAGTACAGTAATGTGTTCGTGTCTTAGCTGTACAGCTTCATTATTTTTACATATGAATGCATCTATGTAATCACCACCCAGATCAAGATACTGTTTCATCTTCCTGGAAAATTTCTGCAGGCCTTTTCTCAGTCAATCCTTGGTCAGTAGTCCCTCTACAAGAGTTAATTATTCTTTTTTTTTTTTTTTTAAGATTTTATTTATTCATTTGATAGACAGAGATCACAAGTAGGCAGAGAGAGACAGAGGAGAAAGCAGGCTGTCCACAGAGCAGAGAGCCCGATGCGGGGCTCGATCCCACGACCCTGGGACCACGACCCGAGCCGAAGGCAGCGGCTTTAACCCACTGAGCCACCCAGGCGCCCCAAGAGTTAATTATTCTGACTTTTGTCACCATAGATTCACTTGCCTGTTCTTAAATCGAATAGTATTTATTCTTTTGTGTGTATCTGGTTTCTTTAGTTCAACAGAATTTCTGAGATTCTTCCATATTATTGTGTGTATTGGTGTATTGGTAGTTTCTTCTTTTTTAAGCTATGCAGATTTCATTGTGTAACTACACCACAATTTATTGTCCTTTGATGGACATTTGGATTGTTTGCAATTTTGGCTGCTGTGAATTAAGCTACTTTGAAACACTTATACAGCCTTTTGTTGGATGTATTAACCTAATTCTTGGAATATATATCTAGGAGCAGAATTGCTAAGTCATACAGTAGGCATGTTTTACTTCGGTTATACTAGCCAAATTGTTTGGCAAAATATTGAACCAGTTTTCATTCTTACCAGCAAAGTATGATAGTGATGAGGAGGCATTTAAATTTAAATTAAAATTTAAGGAGGCATTCTAAGGCACACCTTAGAGTGAGTGCCTTTTTAGATATTGTGCCATGAATGCCTTGCGTTACCCAGCTCAAAGCTCTGGTTATTTATTTACTTATTTTAAAAAGATTTATTTATTTTTTTGAGAGCGAGAGAGAGAGAAAGAGTGTGCAAGCACGAGTTGAGGAGGGGCAGAGGGAGAGGGAGAAGCAGACACCCCGTTGAGCAGGGAGTCCAATGTGCGGCTCTGTCCTAGGACCTCAGGATCATGACGTTAGCAGAAGGCAGATGGTCAACCCCCTCAGGCTCCGCAGCTCTGGTTATTTAAATGAAAGGGCTAGATCTTATATTTTGATATGAAATTAGGTGGTTAAAATAGTGTTTGTAAGATGAGCCAGTTTGTGTAAATAAAAAACAAATATATCTTAGCATATATGTAAAATTAGTGTAAATGTAAAATTATTTTCAGGAGGTCCATGTTGAAGAGTGCTGGGAAGGAAGTCTTTCTTACTCTTTACTTCTTTTTTTTTTTAAAGATTTTATTTATTCATTTGACAGACAGAGATCATAAGTAGGCAGAGAGGCAGGCAGAGAGAGGGAGAAGAGGAAGCAAGCTCCCCGCTAAGCAGAGCCCAATGTGGGGCTCGATCCCAGGACCCTGGAATCGTGACCTGAGCAGAAGGCACAGGCTTTAACCACTGAGCTACCCAGGTGCCCCACTCTTTACCTTTTTGATGCACTTTGATTTTCTTTAATAATGTGCTTCTATTTTATTTTAAAGTAATTAAAACCCCAATAGCATATATAAAAATGTGTAAAAAGAAGAAATTAGAAGGAAAGAATGTAGCTTGGCATTGAACATTAGAATGGATAAGGGAGTGTAATTTGTAAATTTTTAGGGTTTTTTAAAACATCTTTGTAGCCTATAATTGTGGTTAGTAGTGAATTAAGACATACCCACTTTTCTTCTTTTCAGTACAAAATACTTGCTTTACAAAAAATTCAAGTTAGTTTCAATAATGGATTTCTTATTATAAATGATTACTCAGCTACTTCTGGTTACTTATGAATGCATTATAGTTTGAAAATTTTCCAGTGATTGACTGGTTCTCTTCCTCTCATCATGTAGGCAGGTCGTGGGCTATAAATAGTGGAGTTGTGAAGGGAAAAGATTGGGAGCAAGGACAATGGAGTGAATGTATAGTTATGACTGTGTTTTTATTTGCTTATTTTTTTTAAGATTTTATTTATTTACTTGTGTGAGAGAGAGAGCATGGACAGAGAGGGAGAGGCAAGGCAGACTCCCTGCTGAGTGCGGAGCCTGATGTGGAACTCAATCCCCAGTTCCCTGGGATCATGATCTGAGCTGAAGGCAGATACTTAACTGACTAAGCCATAGAGGAGCCCCTCTGTGTTTTATTTTACTTTTATTTTTATTTTTTAAATTTTTAAAAAAGATTTTATTTATTTATTTGATAGATCACAAGTAGGCAGCGAGGCAGGCAGAGAGAGAGGAGGAAGCAGGCTCCTTGTTGAACAGAGATCCCAATGTGGGGCTGGATCTCAGGACCCTGAGACCATGACCTGAGCTGAAGGCAGAGGCTTAACCCACTGATCCCCCCCCCAGGCGCCCCCTCCTCTGTATTTTAAATATTTATTTATTTATGAAAATCAGTTTTTTTTTTTTAGATTTTTATTTATTTATTTGACAGACAGAGATCACAAGCAGGCAGAGAGGCAGGCAGAGAGAGAGGAGGAAGCAGGCTCCCTGCTGAGCAGAGAGCCCGATGTGGGGCTCCATCCCAGGACCCTGGGATCATGACCTGAGCTGAAGGCAGAGGCTTTAACCCACTGAGCCACCCAGGCACCCCCCTCCTCTGTGTTTTAAAGACAAATCTCGGGGCACCTGGGGGGCTCAGTGGGTTAAGCCTCTGCCTTCGGCTCAGGTCATGATCCCAAGGTCCTGGGATCGAGCCCCACATTGTGCTCTCTGACCTGCGGGAAGCCTGCTTCCTCCTCCTCTCTCTCTCTCTCTCTCTCTCTGCCTGCCTCTCTGCCTACTTGTGATCTCTGTCTGTCAAATAAATAAATAAAAATCCTTAAAAAAAAAAAAAAGACAAATCTCTTTGGGATAGACTTGTATTTTAATGGTTGTGATTTATTCACACTAACAGAGTCAAGAGCTTCAGATTGTTCAACTTTGTTGAGTGCCCGCTCTATTTCTGGATTTCTAAGTATCCCCACCCCTGCCTAGACAGGGTTGCAGTTATATCTCATTTCTGTCACTTGTCTTATATTCAATTGTTAAATTTATTGACATATTATTATGAAGTCTTAACCAAAGGTAATATGACCTTTTGCAGAGTTTGAAATTGATTAGGGCTGTTGATTATCAGCTGTTTTGCTACTAAAACTTTTTGCTTGCTGAAAAATGTAGTTAGATGTTTGGGAGAGTGTACCATGCTATTTGTGCCCTCTCTTGGCCTCCAGTTGTTGAGTGTTAGCTGAGGGAACCAGAGTTAAGTGCTAATTGAACACAACTATGTCCTTTGTAACATTTGCTTTGTTAGATATCCATTGTGTGTCTGAATTGAGAGTACTTGGTTGCTTTGGGGAGTTGAGGATTTTTGTATTTAATATGTATATGTCTTTTGCTTCAGAATCTCTGAACTTGTCCTACCTCAAATGATACACCTAAAAGTAATTTTTATACTTCTCTTAAAGCAGTGTTCCTCAGTCTTTGGTTACGCCCTTCTAAGGCATTTTTTTCCCTAATGGTTCTCCTCCCCTCAAGACTTACTACCACCACAAATATACTATATATCTGTTTATGTTGTCAGTTAGGTTTGAACTTTGAAGGGATACAAACCATTGTAATATTGAAGATACACCCACTCCTGAACCAGTTTTCATTCCTTGGGAATAACATTTCCCCCATTGAGAATGTATGATTTAAAGTGGTTATCAACCTAGGGTGATTTTGTATCCCCTACTCTCACCCCCAGGTGATATTTGGCAATGTCTGGAGACATTTTTGGTTGCCACAACTGGAGGGGGTGTTATTGGCATCTTGTAGGTAGAGGCCCTGGGGGGTGCTGCTAATTATCTTATAGTGCACAGGACAGAGAAAGCCTCCGCCCCATTTCCCTGCCAAAGAATTATCCTGTCTTAAAATGTCAATAGTGCTGAGGTTGAGAAATTGACATAAAGTATGTTAATTTTCCTTTGTTTTTTAAATTAAACATAATTAAAATATAAACAAATGAAAATTCAGTATTAAGGATATTGTCTAATTTTATCCGTTTAATAACAGAGTCTTTATATATAAAGTAAAAAATATAAAAGGTATAAAAATCTTTCTTGGCTGGTAGGACACATAGATCACACATGGTTGAGAATCAGACTTAAGTGTCATGTACGTAGCATGTTTATATTTTAAGAATAACTAATTGCACCATTTATGTCTTTAGACATTAAAACAGCATGATTTTAAGACCTGATGGTTATGCTTTTTTTTTTTAAATTTTATTTTTAGGGACGCCTGGGTGGCTCAGTTGGTTAGGCAGCTGCCTTCGGCTCAGGTCATGATCCCAGCGTCCTGGGATCGAGTCCCACATCCGGCTCCTTGCTCAGCAGGGAGCCTGCTTCTCCCTCTGCCTCTGCCTGCCACTCTGTCTGCCTGTGCTTGCTCCTGCGCTCTCTCTCTGTCTGACAAATAAATTAAATTTTATTTTTATGTCTTTCTTCTTATTTATTTAATTTCTTGGGGGGACTCTGTAGTTCAGATTGCCTGACTTTGAATCCTGGTTCTGTTGCTTACTGGCTTATGACTTTGGGTGTATAATGGTGAAAACAATGTATCTGCCTCATATGGTTGTGATAATAAAATAAGTTATTGTATATAAAATGCTTATTGCCAAATAGTAAGTGCTTAATAAATGATAACCATTATTCTGATCTGGTTAGTGTGCTTTGAATCATTAAAATGCTAAGTAATATTACTTTCTTTTTCTCTTTATAGATTTATGGTGGATTATTTTCTGAAGATAAATGTTGGTACAGATGCAAAGTACTGAAAATCATCAGTGATGAAAAGGCAGGAACAAGTGTTCAATTTTTTAAATTTTGTTTTGTTTTTACCCTGAGTAATGATTATTTTGGGTCCAAGAATTGATGCTTATTTAGCCCTGCATTGCTTATACATAGTAGTAATAAGATCTGGTTCAACTGAACTTATAAATTGATTAATCATGTTTTTCCTCCTAGCGAACAGAAAAGAAATGAATTAATTAAAAAAATCCAGGTCAGATTCAGGAATATTCTTCTGAAATTAAATTGTCACATAATCACTGCAGATTGTCCAAGAGTAGATTATATAATTTGTAGATTATGTTTGCTGACCAGTGGTTCTTAATCATCATGTTTGGTTCTTGCTAAGTAATTTTAAAAAGTTCATTCTATTAAAATTGAGTAGGAAAAGAACATTTGATCTATCCTTAGAAGTTCTTTTTATCTTTTGCTTAGTTGTTTTGCATATTGTTAATGAAGATTGACTTGTTGCTTTTTCATGCTTTGGTTAAATGTGATGAATTTTCTTTGTGTTTAGCTATTTGAGCTTTTACATTATGAATGTGAGGGAGATTTTAAGGGAATTTGTGGTGATAAGATTCTGAATACCCGAGGGCAATTGCATATTGTGGGCTGTGTAAAAGCATTTCTGTAGGCTTTCCTTTACTGCTTTACAGGACTTAAAATATTTTCTCATGTGTGTATAGATATTGTTCTTAGGGTAATAAGGAAGTGATGAGATGAAATAATTCGAGTAATGCATAAAATAACTTTTTAAAAAAAATCCATGATTTATTACTGTCCAAGGTAATGGTGTATCTTAGTGGAAAAGACCCTTCTTCTTTTTTTTTTTTAAAGATTTTATTTATTTATTTGACAGAGAGAGAGATCACAAGTAGGCAGGGAGGCAGGCAGAGAGAGAGGAGGAAGCAGGCTCTCCGAGGAGCAGAGAGCCTGATGTGGGACTCGATCCCAGAACTGGATCATGACCTGAGCTGAAGGCAGAGGCTTTAACCCACTGAGCCACCCAGGCACCCCGAAATAGACCCTTCTTAATTAGACATTTTCCTCACAATTTGACAACTGGAGATGATATATTGTGTTTGCTTTTGCCTTGACTTTAACTTTTTTAAATTAAGGGGCAAGATGGCTTTTGATATTGGGATAATCTTCTTTTCTTTTTGCTTTCTAAGTAGATACAGAGCTGAAGGTGAGGGTAAACTTGATTCATTTCCTAGGTTTGACACTTGGGTTGGGTTTAATTTTACCCAAGGAAGTTTGATAATTTTGCCATTGTTTTCGTATTTTACTGTTTCCAATTTGAATTTAGGAATGTTGATTGATTTTAACATTCAAGATAGGAGAGGCCATTTGCCTCAAATAGATTTTTGTTTATTTAAATACTAGCTGTTTAAAAAAAAACGTAATGAGAAATGGTACTGTTGGAAATAGTACTGTTCGGTACTATTGGAAATAGTACTGTTGGTAACTAGTTAATTAGTACCAAACAGTGATTACTGGGATCTCATGGACCATGGATTTTCTTTATTTTGAGAATATTGTTGGAGTTCTTGTTTCTAAATACATTTTGTCAATTAGGGGTGCCTGGGTGGCTCAGTGGGTTAAATCCTCTGCCTTCAGCTCAGGTCATGGTCTCAGAGTCCTGGGATCGAGCTCCACATCGGGCTCTCTGCTTGGCAGGGAGCCTGCTTCCCCCCCCACTGCCTGCCTCTCTGCCTACTTGTGATCTCTCTCTCTCTGTCAAATGAATAAATAAAATCTTAAAAAAAAATACATTTTGTCATTTTGAGGTAAAATGCCCTGAGGTAATTGTGGTAATTAGCAGAAGGCAGTAAATGGATGATTTCTTTGGAGATGTTTAATCTAAATTCTGTGTTAGTATTTGTCTCATTTTTTCCCAGTGTCTGGTGAGATACATTGACTATGGAAATACCGAAATTCTAAATCGATCTGATATAGTTGAGATTCCTTTGGATCTGCAATTTTCTAGTGTTGCCAAAAAATACAGACTTTGGGGACTACAGATTCCTTCTGGTCAAGAAGTTACCCAGTTTGATCAGGCAAGTCACAGACTTAAATATTTTTGTTAATGGAAGTAAAGCTATGTGTTTGAAACAAAATATAAATGTAGTTAAATTCTGCTGATCTTCTTTAATATAAAAGCCTGTATAAATTAGTGAAAAATATGAATTGTAGAATAATTAAAAGTAATTATGTAATAATTTAAAAATATGAGTTACATAATGATTCAAAGCAATTATTTGTGCTCATCTTTGCTAGGTAAACATTCATGATGATCAGAGTTGCATGTGTGTATATATTTGCATAATAAGTGTAAATAATTTCTTCTCATATAAAAGTTTAGAAGAGGCTCTTATGATGGAAAAAATGAATATAATTTTGTTATCTTTTGGTTTTGAGAGAATATGTTGATCTTTAACCTAGGCCTGGCCATAAATATCACAAAACTGAAATTAGTGGAGTTGTGAATTTATCAGATTTTTAGCATTTTGGCAAGGGTTCAAACTGTTTGGTATTATAGTTTTCAATGATGTTCTATTATCTAGATTCTAGTTTGTATCCCTTTCTATTAAATTTTGGATTAGAAACCTAATTCTGCACCATCTGATAACTTTAGGGGTAGTCTTATGGGAATTCTACCTCCTTTTAAATCTCCTGTTCAGGGGCACCTGGGTGGCTCAGTTAGTTAAGCGACTGCCTTCAGCTTGGGTCATGATCCTGGAGTCCCAGGATCAAGTCCCACATGAGGATCCCTGCTCAGCAGGGTGTCTGCTTCTCCCTCTGACCCTCTCTCCTCTCATGCTCTCCCTTTCTCTCATTCTGTCAAATAAATAAATAAAATCTTAAAAAAAAAATAAATCTCCTGTGCAATAGTGATGTTCTTTTTGTGGGTGTTAATGCTGTTGAGATATTATTGACAAGTAATCAGATTTTTGTATTTTTTTATTTAACAGCTCAAATGACTTATGTGAAAAAATGATTTAATCAATAACTGTGGAATAGTAAAATTCAGAAACCTATTTGCCTCTTTTCTGTTTGTTTTGTTTTGAGAATCTTGGAAGTTTGGTGTTGTTTTGTCTGCAGTTTAATTACCTATAAGAAACATTTCTGTACTTAGGACTCAGACCTTCATTAAGTATAGAGTAAAGCATAGATATTATTGTAAAATTATACCCCTAAATTTCTGGTTTAAAATCAGAAGTTTTTTATGTTTTTCTTTAATCTGGATGTTTTGACCAAGGTAGAGGATTGTTTTGAATTTCTTGTATGCCTAGAACCCTAGAATATTAAATTTACTGACCTTAGAATTCCCCTGCTCTCACCTTGTTATTTTATAAAGAAATTGGGTCTAGAACAATTAGATGATTAATTATTTAAAGTCATAAAGGTAATTACTGCTGAGTAAGGGCTGGAACTGAAGTCTGTTGCTGTTCTCATGGTAAGATGATATAAAATTTATGTTGATTGAAACAAGTATGAATCAAGAATAAAAGGTCATTATTAAAAGTTAGTTTTGGAACTGAGGAGTAAACTTTAGTTATTGGGAATGTTTTTTAATTTTCATAGATTCTTTACAGGTGGTATTATTTGTATTTACATGCTTAAGTTCAGTAAAAAGACTTAGCAAACTGAATATTTTCTCAAGAAAAATAGTTACTTTTGAATGTCTCTGCTTAGGAAGCCCATGTAGCCTTTAATTCTCAGCTCAAGGATTAAATATAATTTCCTATATAAAGTCTTCGCTAATACCCACCATCCATTCTCCTGTAGCTGTTTCAGTCATTCAGTGTATGAGGCATGTAGAGTTGCATTTTTTTCCCTCTCCCACAAGATCGTGAGCTTTTAGAGATAAGACTGTCTTAGTAGAGACAATATTTTATTCAGTTTTCTATTCTGGATCTCCTCCATCTTGCCTGTTAGGTGTTAGATGAGCCGCCAGTTTATCTAGCATTTGAACAAATGAATGAATAGTAGGGATTTAGTTTAAAAGAAAGAGAGAGAGACACACACTTTCAGAGGGTGACCTAGGCACTAAAATACCTTCAGTACATTTTATTATTTATTTATTTTCTAATATTTTATTTATTTATTTGACAGACAGAGATTACAAGTAGGCAGAGAGGCAGGCAGAGAGAGAGAGGAGGAAGCAGGCTCCCCGCCGAGCAGAGAGCCCGATATGGGGCTTGATCCTAGGACCCTGGGATCATGACCTGAGCCGAAGGCAGAGGCCCTAACCCACTGAGCCACCCAGGCGCCCCTGTACTTGATTTTAGATAGACTTTCAGCATAAAGGTGATGGTGTGAACAAAGGCAAAAGAAAAAAAATTAAATTTCTTTAAAATTTACAGCCATTGACAAGTCCTTGAGACAGGCAGAGTGTCCTTCTTCTAGGAACTCAGTTGCCTCCCTGTTATTAGTCTGACCTCCAAATCCTGCAAGTCTCCTTTAACATGTAAAAATTCCTTTGGAAACTTACTTTATCTCTACCCACCTGTTCTCCCCAAGATATATGTTAGCAATCATCCTCCAAGAGTATGGCATACTGGTAGACATTTGAAGGGTCTCATGACTAAGTTTTTACTAGACTGTAGCAAATGACCTTTTCCTAACAACAGCTAGCCCCTCAAGGTCCTGAAAACTTTGCTTCCAAATCCTTAGACACTTGCACTTTCCCTGACCCCCTCCCAATTTGAGAGTATAAATTGGGCCACTCCTTATGACCCCAGTGCAGCTCTTTCTGCCCACAGATCTTGTCCCTGTGCTTTAATAAACCATCTTTTTGCACTGAAGACATCTCAAAAGTTCTTTCTTGATGGTTTGCTCCCAAACTCCAACAATGTCACATCAGTTGAAACCAAGGGTTTTTGTTTGAAAGAGGTTTAACCCAAAACCACATTCTGATTGATCAAAATCTTAATCTGATTTATTTCTATGAATTATATTTTGAGTTTGTTAGCTTCGATCTCATTTGTTGGTGATGCGTTCTGAACCATCTTTACTATCTGTATTGGTATTCTTGGTAAATTCAAGCCTCTCATGTGTTTAAGATGTGTGTGTTTAAGAATATTATGACTTGAAAGATTTATAAAGCCTGTGTTTTTGTAAACTTAAAATACTATGTCATTTTGGTTTGTGGATTAAAATATATATATATATATTTTTGGATGGTTAATGATGAGCATTTGCAGTTTGCCTTCTGCTCTTTCAGATGTACCCTTCTAGGTCCAGGGGTTCTTTACTTGGGGTTAAAATGTATCACAGTGAAATAATTTTCTTTGTAATTCTATGTATTTTTTATTTCATTTATTTATTTAAGGTTTTTTGTTCATTTCTTATAACACAAGCAAGGGGTGGGGAGGGGCAGAGGGAGAGGGAGAACTAGGGTACCCACTGAGCAAGGAGCTGATGCGGGACTCCATCCCAGGACCCTGAGATCATGATCTGAGCTAAATGAAGGCAGATGCTTAACTGACTGAGCCACCTAGGCACCCCTATTTTATGCATTTAAAAAACATTTTTCTGAGAAGGATTCCAGAAGTTTTACCAGCCTGATAAAAGGAGCCCATGGCATAGAAAAGGTTAAGAGCTCCTACATAAGTCTCATTTCTACACTTTATAATACTGTATAGTTAAAAAAGAGAATATAATTACTCTCTACCAATGATTTAGTTTCTTGGACCTTGGAATTTTTTTTCTTTTTGTTCTTCCTTCTTCTCTTCCTTGGACCTTGAAATTTTTTCTTTACCCTCTTTTCCCTCTTCTTTTTCTTCCTCCTCTTTTTTATTTAAATGTAGTCCTCTTGTGTATTTTCTGGTTTTTAGTTTGGTCTCTTTGAAAAAAGTATTTATTGGGGCACCTGGATGGCTCAGTGGGTTAAAGTCTCTGCTTTTGGCTCAGGTCATGATCCCAGGGTCCTGGGAACAAGCCCCACATTGGGCTCTCTGCTCAGCTGGGAGCCTGCTTCCCTCTCTCTGCCTGCCTCTCTGCCTACTTGTGATCTCTGTCTGTCAAATAAATAAATAAAATATTAAAAAAAAATTTAAAAAAAAAAGTATTTACTTGAGAGATGGAGAGAGAGAATTTGAGCATGGGTGGAGAGGGGCAGAGGAAGAGGGAGATGTAGGCTCAGTAGGGAGACTGCTGTGGGGCTCAGGGGGCTGGATCCCAGGATCCTGAGATCATGACCTGAGCCGAAGGTAGACACTTAACTGACTGAACCACCCAGGCACCCCTCGTTTGGTCTTTATGCTCTTAGTACCTGGATTATCATTGGTATGGTTTCCTGCTTGTTTTTTTCTCTTCTAACCCTGTCTTAATGTAAAACCAGAGTACCTAACTCTTTTTTTTTTTTTTTTTTTTTAAGATTTTGTTCTTAAGCCCCCAGCATGGGATTCAAACCCAAAACTCTTGAGATCAAGAGCCAGCCAGGCGCCCCTAACCAGGGTACTTAATTCTGCCTGTAAAACTATTTTTATTTTTTAATTTTTATTTATTTATTTTTTAAAGATTTTATTTATTTCACACACACACACACACACACACACACACACAAGCAGGAGAGGGAGAAGCAGGCTCCCCACTGAGCAGGGAGCCCGACAAGGGGCTTTATCCCAGGAACCTGGGATCATGACCTGAGCTGAAGGCAGATGCTTAACCAACTGAGCCACCCTGGTGCTCCTGTGAAGCTATTTTTTAAAAAGTTTTGTTGAATTTGAGTGCTTTTTTCTAGATACCGTAATTCATTTTTATGTGCTATACTCCTTAGGACCATTTCATTGGGACCAAAAATGGTCAACACTATCTGCTTGGTTTAAAACAATTATTCTAGGGTATTTAATTGGTACACATTTTAAATTTATAAATATGGCTGCCTATACAGGTATTAACTGTACTTCTGGAAAGGAAGATTTCTCCTCTAAATGTGTAATTAGAATATATTCATACACATGGAGAAGTATATTTGCATATAGCCAATAACAAGGTAAGACTTTTCAGAATGAAGAAGTATGATTGTTTGAAAAACTGGGTAGAAACAAAATTAGTGAAGAAAAGACATGTTGGTGTAGTTGGTTTACATCTTTTTTCCTTCCCCATCTTTCTTAGGGCAGAACCTTTTTGGGGAGCTTGATTTTTGAAAAGGAGATAAAAATGAGAATTAAAGCAACCTACCAAGATGGAACAGTTATTGCTCAGGCTGAGTATGGCAGTGTGGATATAGGGGAGGAGGTGGCTAAGAAAGGATTTGCAGAAAAATGCAAACTCACTTCCAGCAGTAACACCTGTGAGGAAAAAAAATCAGATCCTGGTCAGCTTGTCCTCAGAAACCTCAAAAGCCCTATTCCCTCATGGGGGCATAGATCAAACCAGTCAGCCTTCACCCGGCCAAAGGGGCGCTTAAGTGGGAGGATGACTCTTGACTCGAAGAATGAAAATGATGCAGGAAATCATGTGACATTTCCAAAGTAAGACTGTCGTGGAGTTTTCAGTCAACTAGTTTCTAATTCTTGGTAAAGCTCTCGTCATAGTAGAAGTCAGGCCTTATGTTTTTGGAATCCTCATATATGTCAGTAACTTTGAGGGATGATACTCATTTCTATTTTTCTTAAATGTGTATTCCTCTCTGCTTTTGTAGGAATTTTTCATAAGAGCCATTTTGAAAGAAAAATTATTCCTGTTATTTAAAGTTCACATGCCAGTTCTTCATATTAATTCTTCTGAATATGTTTATCAAAAATATAAATATACTCCTAAATCTGAATTATCCAGGCACAGCCAGAATTTCAGATAAACTTTGAAGTTTTCCTATTGCTTTAATATTTTAATGAGTTTTAGGGAATTACCTTTCCTTTTTAACAAAAGAGAAACTCTTTGTTCTTCCTGTGATAACTTATGATGGAGTTTGATTATTACAAAGGGAATTCACTTTTTAGACAATCTTGAATTATAAATTTGAAGCAGAAAGCCATGTTTAATGTTTCTAAGTATCAAACCATTTATAAAGTTCTGTATCATGATCCAAGCCATGATGCCATGTCTTGGGGTATGTAGCTGTTTTTGGGATCGTAGAAACAAAACTGTCAGATGGAGTGGGGTTGATGTGGAGGAGAAATTGGAGGAAACTGATAATGAATCCTTTTTACTGTATTTGCTGGAGTTGATATTGCTATAAGTTGGAATGTATTTAAGTGTTGGCAGCATTGTTTTTAAAGTATAATTTTATGAAAACTAGTTTGCATTAAAATATTTTTAAATGTTGAACTAGATAAAGATTTTAAATTAGTTTTCAAAATTAACTTAAGATATATTCTCAAGATGACTTAGTTTAGATTTATGATCTCTGTCAGTCTTAACACAGTTTGGTTTTTAAAATAAGTGAATTTGTTTTTAATAGGGAAAATTTGACTATTGGAGACTTTAATTTAGGATCTAATGTCAGCTTGGCAAAAATTAAGCAGGACCAGAAACTGATTGAAGAAAATGAAAGGCTTAAAGCCGAGAAGGACGTTCTTCTTGAAAGTTATAAAGCTCTAGAATCCAAAGTAGAACAGACTGCCCAGGAGCTGCAGGTATGGTATGTTCACTGGTATAAGGTAAAGAATGACCATCTGGGTGATCTGTGTACTCATCTGCTCTTCTTTAACTTGCTGTCACTTTTTTAAGTTTAAATTTTTTATTTTTATTTAAACATATAATGTAACCCCACCACCCTCTCCCAACCCCCCTCCCACCTCCCACCCCCCTCAGTTTGTTTTATGACATTAAGAGTCTCTTTTGGGGGGCGCCTGGGTGGGTTAAAGCCTTTGCCTTCAGCTCGGGTCGTGATTCCAGGGTCCTGGGATCAAGCCCCGCATCGGGCTCTCTGCTCTGCAGACAGCCGGCTTCCTCCTCTCTCTCTGCCTGCCTCTCTGCCTGCTTGTGATCTATGTCTGTAAAATAAATAAATAAAATCTTAAAAAAAAAAAAGAGTCTCTTTTGGTTTGTCTCCCTCCTGATCCCATCTTGTTTCATTTTTTCTTTTCCTACCCCCTTAACCCCCACCCCCGTTGCATCTCCACTTCCTCATATCATGGAGATCATATGATAGTTGTCTTTCTCCGATTGACTTATTTCGCTAAGCATAATACCCTCTAGTTCCATCCATGTTGTCGCAAATGGCAAGATTTCATTTCTTTTGATGGCTGCATAGTATTCCATTGTGTATATATACCACTTCTTCTTTATCCATTCATCTATTGATGGACATCTAGGTTCTTTCCATAACTTGACTATTGAGGACATTGCTGCTATAAACATTCGGGTACACGTGCCCCTTTGGATCACTACGTTTGTATCTTTAGGGTAAATACCCAGTAGTGCAATTGCTGGGTCATAAGGTAGCTCTATTTTCAACTTTTTGAGGAACCTCCATGCTGTTTTCCAGAGTGGTTGCACCAGCTTGCATTCCCACCAACAGTGTAGGAGGGTTCCCCTTTCACCACATCCTCACCAGCATCTGTCATTTCCTGACTTGTTCATTTTAGCCATTCTGACTGGTGTGAGGTGGTATCTCATTGTGGTTTTGATTTGTATTTCCCTGATGCCGAGTGATATGGAGCATTTTTTCATGTGTCAGTTGGCCATCTGGATGTCTTCTTTGCAGAAATGTCTGTTCATGTCCTCTGCCCATTTCTTGATTGGATTGTTTGTTCTTTGGGAACTTGCTGTCACTTTTTGTTTTCTTCCCTTTCTCTCCCATCCTCCCTCTTTTCTCCTTTATATTTGTTTACAGGTGAAATTTTTTCTTACACTCCAAACTAATCATCTTTGGATTTCATTGAATGTTTGAAAGATTAATAATTTCTCATTTACGTTTCCTTTTATGTTCTTTTAAAAACTTTCAACTGTGGGAAATTTCATACATTCCAGAAGGAGAGAGAGTTGAATAATTAACCATGTGTATTCATCACCCAGTTTTTACAATTAATAGACACAAGGGCAGTCTTTAAAAAAATAAAAACCCTACCTCCTGAGTTATTTTAAGAGACTTTTTATTTATTTCTTTGAGAGACAGAGAGAGAGAGAGAGCATGAGCAGGGGCAGAGGGAGAGGGAGAAGCAGACTCCCCACTGAGCAGAGAGCCTGATGCAGGGCTTAATTCCAGGACCCTGGGATCATGATCTGAGCTGAAGGCTCACTCTTAACCAGTTAAGCCACCCTGGTGCCCAGAGTTATCTTAAAACAAATCCCATTGATAATATTCTGCTGTATATGTTTTAGTTAGTGTCTGTCTCTACTAGAAAATAATTTTGAAAAAGACAACTGTAATATTATACTTAAAAATTAACAGTAATTCCTTAATATCTTTTAATATCCAGTGTTCAGATTTCCTGTATTGTTCTATGAATGTCCCTTAGCTTCTTCCAGTTGGGATCCTTGTTTAGGCCTGTGCATTGCATTTTGGATGATAAATCTCTTAAATTGCTTGATCTGCATCCTTGTGCTTGAGAGGCTCCTTTATCTGCATATATTTCCTTTTAGTTAGTAGTTAGCTCTCAAGGTTGCTCGGATTCAGGGCATTTCCCCTGCCAAGAATATTGTCTATTTTTCAAATGTCTGAGTTTTTTCTTACCCTAAACGTGCCACCCTAACACTGTTTCTCCAGTGCACCATCACCAACTGGATGCCCTACAATTCATTTGTGATACTAAATACGAGGCGTTGGCACAGACCCCACAAGTTAAGGACTCAGTCCCATAAGACTTCTTCCACTTCAGATTCCAGCCACCATCAGGTTCCCAGGCTACCTACACTTCTGCCTGTAAATTTGAGAGCTCCTATGATCCCTACTCCCTTGTTCTGTAATTCACTAAAACAACTCAAGAACTCAGGAAAGTGCTATACTTATGCTTACAATTTTATTATAAAGGATATAACACAGGAACAACCAAATAAAAGGAAGAGATGCATAGAGGAAGTTATGATGGGGGTGAAAGGTGGAGTAGGGGAACTGGGGGTATCTTAGCCTACCACTCTACCAGTACATGGATTTGTTCACCAACTGGAAGCTCCCTAAAACCTACTTATTTGGAGGGTTTTGTTTTGTTTTGTTTTAAATGAAACTTTCATTAGGTTGATTTGTTTAAATCATTGACCATTGATAACTGAACTCAGTTTTCAGCCTTTAAATCCATATGTGGCATTCTCTGGGGAGCTCTGCCTCATAAATCCATAAATCTGGGTACTGTCCATTATAAACTCTTATGTGTATTTTTAAAGATTTATTTATTTATTTTAGAGAGAGTGAGAGTGTGCTCTAGGCTGGGGAGAGGTGAGAAGCAGAGGGATAGGGGAGAATCCAAGAAGACTCCCTGCTGAGCACAGAGCCCAGTTTCAACTCTGAGATCATGTCCTGAGCCAAATTCAAGAGTCTGGATATTTAACTGACTGAGCTACCCAGGTGCCCCATAACTAACCTTTTATCTGGGGACATCCTCCTAAGGATGGGCATTTCAGAGATAAGGTCTCTTCTTAGAATACAGTCTGTTTCTTTAGAGGTCTAATTGATAAGGAGATTAGTCACCTGCCTTTTATTTTTTCTCTCTGGGGGTGTTCCCTAGTCCTCTTCCCACAAGAGTATAAATGGATCACAGGCCATCTCCTTTACCTATTCAAGATACAAAATGCTCAGTTCCACTTCAGAAAGTTCCTTGTTACCTCCTGACAGTCTAACCACTTTTCCTCCCACTCAAGGCAACCACTATTCTGATTTATATCACCATAGCTTAGTTTTCCTCGTCCTGTACTTCGTAAAAGGAATCCTTTGATATGTGTTCTTTTGTGTCTGGCTTCATTCACTGAACATAATTGTTGTGACATTTATCTGTGTTGCGTATATTATAAGTTCATTTTTATTACTGAGTAGTAGTCCATTGTAGCAATATACCACAGTTTGTATTTAGGATGTTTGTTCCTAGTTTTTAGTTGTTATGAATAAAGCCATTGTGAATATTTTTGTATGGGTCTTTTTGTTGGTATATGCATTCATGTAACTTGGATTACAGAGGTTCTGACCTCAGCCATGTTCCAACTGTTGATAAGTGCATCAAACTTGTTCATTTCTGCTCTAGTGTTTTTGGTCTCTCATGGTCCATCTGTACTTGCATGCTGTCTACTTACTTACGTACTAGAGCCCTTAGCATATTAATCATGTCATATTTAAAATTTCTGGTCTGACAATTAGAGCATCTATCCATGCCATGTCTGAGTCTGATTCTTGATTTGTCTCTTCCAAGTATGTTTTTTGTCTTTTAATATATATTCTCCCTTTTCAGGGAGTCTGCTTCTCCCTCTGCCTGCCTCTCTGTCTGCCTGTGCTCATTCGCTCTCTCTCCCTCTCTCTCTGACAAATAAAATCTTTAACTGAGTTGTTCATAGTGAGTCTTCAGCAGTTGTCATTTGAAGTGGAGGTTTACCTACTTGAGACTGGTTCCCTCAGAGGTTGTTGCTCCTTATAAGTTGTGAATGGCTTTTGTTTCCCAGTCTCTTCAGTTTTGGGGGCAGCAGTTTGTCCTGTGACCTCATCTTTCTTAAAGATACAAGAAGGCTTGTTGATTTTTTTTAGTTTGTTCAGCTTTTTATTTGTTGTTAGGATGGTGTAGTGACTTTCAGGCTTTTTCAAAACATGCTGGACTAGAAACCTGAAGTTTTTAATGCTTTCAAAGTACTGATTTCTATATCTGTTGGTTTTACAAATTTATTTCTTTTTTATTTTATTAATTGATTTTTTTTTACTGTACGATTGCCTTCTTTCCTCTTTAATTTGCCCTTCTATCTTCTTCAGATGGAAATTCATATCATTTTTAATCTTTTGTTCTTTATAACATTTAAAGATACTTTTTAAAAAAAAAAGATTTTATTTATTTATTTGACAGAGAGAGAGAGAGATCACAAGTAGAGAAGCAGGCAGAGAGGGGCAGGAAACAGGCTCCCCACTGAGCAGAGAGCCCAATATGGGGCTGGATCCCAGGACCCTGAGATCATAACCTGAGCCAAAGGTAGAGGCTTAAGCCACTGAGCCACCAAAGCGCCCCTAAAGATACTTCTTTTTAAGTACTGCTTTATTTGTAGGCCACAGATTTTGATACTTTGTTTTTATTAATTAAACATTTTTAAAATTCTGTGATTTTTTTTGAATCATGAGTTATTTAGAAGTATATTGTCTAATTTTCACATATTTAGAGATTTTTTTTCCCCCAGTATATTTTTGTTACTGAGTTTTAGTTAATTTCTTTTTATTAGGGAGCATACTTTCTTTGGTTTCACTTCTTTTAAATTTATTGTGATTTGCTTTATTACTCAGCATATGATTTGTCTTTGGAAGTGTTCCTATGTACTTTAAAAAATTGTGTGTATTCTACAGTTGTGTGGTAGAGTGTTTTGTACATAAAGTCAAATTAGCTGAGAGTATTGTTGAAATCTTTTGTATTTGGACAGATTTTTCTGTCTGCTTGTTCTATTAGTTCCCAGAGAGGAGTGTTGAAATCTGCAGATATTATTGTGGTTTTCTCTGTTTCTTCCTTTTTTCTGTTAGGTTTTAGTTGGTGAATTTGAGACTTTGTTATTAGTTGCATACACATTTTAGAATAGTGTCTTCCTGAATCATCTTTATGCAATATCTCTAATTATTGCTGGGAATGCTCCCTGCATTGAAGTCCACATTGCCTGATATTAATTTAGCCGTGTTTGTGTGGTATATCTTTTCCATCCTTTAATTTTTATCTGTCCCTTTATATCTAATAAGTATGTCTTATGAGCAACATATAGTTGAATCTAAGCCTTTTTATCCAGATTTATAATCTATCTTTTAATTGGAGTGTTAATCTAGTTTTCATTTATTGTAATTATTGATGTGGTTGGGTTTGAATTTGCCATCTGTTGTCTTTGTCTTAAAAACCATACTATTTTCAGGGTTATTATTTTTTTTATTTAAATACAAGTTGACTAATAATAACCTTGGGAACCAGTTTAATTTCACAATTCTTTTAGATCTAAATGATTCTTTACCTCAGTATTTTATAGTTTTCTTACACATATAATTCATTAGTAATTTGTATTGAAGATTTGTTTGATATCTTTATAAAACATTAAGTACATTTGCAAAGATAAAAAAGCTTTTTATTTTCCCACTCATATTCCTAGATTTATGTAATTTTGAAATGATTATAATAACAATTCCAGTAGATATAAACAGGGTTAAAAACAAATATAACTGATTCCTCATGGTCATCCTGTTTAACAAATGGGAGCAGAAGGACATGAACATACCTTGTGTATGTTCATGAGTGTATCATACTAGTAATATGCATAAGCATTCAGTATATGCTGGTTCTCTCTTTTTATTTAACTAAAGAAATGGAGAGAATGTGAGGACTAAGGAGCATGTTGTACAAATGCTGAATAAAATTTCTATGTTTATGTAATAATCTGGTTTGGAGTATAATTAGAATAAAGCCGCCAGGTCTTTAATCATATTACTGCTCTATACATTATTTTAGATAATCATGGTACATTTGTATTTGAGATACTATTCAGAATCAGGGAGTTTAATCTAGCTTGGGTCAAGGAAGTGATGTTTTTGTTTGGTTTGCAATGTAAAATGACACAGGACTTTGTAAAAAAAAAAAGTTGTTATTGATAATCATTTCATGTCTCTAGGGATCTTTTATTTATCTTTTTAAAATTTACGTATTAAGACATAAATATATGAAATTTCTTTCTATTTGGCTTTTTGTTAGAATGAAAGATAGTCTGTGATCTGTGTGAAGGTAGAAGACTGGAATAGATTATTTTTTTTCAGATCCAAACTAGTAGGAAAATCAGTTGTCCTGTGGTTTAACATTTAAAAAGAAAACTTTTTCAAATGATTTATTTATTTATTTTAGAGCAAGATTGAGAGAACATGAGTTGGGGGAGGTTGGGAGGAGAGAAAGAATCTCAAACAGACTCCACACTGAGCATGGAGCCCCATGTGGGCTTGGGCTCATGACCCCATCATTATCTGAGCCAAAATCAAGAGTTGGATGCTTAACCAACTGAACCACCTAGGTGCCCCCCAATTTTTTTTAAAGTAATCTCGATGCCCAACATGGGGCTCAAACTCATGTCCCCGAGATCAAGAGCTTCATGTTTCACCAACAGAGCTACCCAGGTACCCAAATATTTTTTAGCCTTTAAAATTTTATTTATGCCTTAAAAGCATTTAAGTGGCAGTAGAAATATAATTTCTTGTTTGAGATTCACTAGGGATGTGCTTGTTTTTTGTTGCAGCAAGAGAAAGCGACTACCATGGATTTGACTAAACACTTAGAAAGCACTCTGAAGACTCGTGTAGGTACCAGAATGGAAAATCTGGCAGCTAAGGTTGAAATGTTGAAAGAAATTAGGTAAGTAAAAGCATGTTTTTGATAAGGATAATTTCAATTTTCATTTATTTTTAAGGTTTATTTATAGAGAGAGTACACAAGCAGAGGGAGGGGCAGAGGGAAAGAAGGGAGAGATAAAGAGAATCTCAAGCAGACTCCATGCTGAGCACAGAGCCTGACATGGGGCTCAGTTTCACCCCTGAGATCATGACCTGAGCTGAAATCAAGATTCGGATGCTTACCCGACTAAGCCACACAGGGACCTCGAGAAAGATAATTTAAAATAATTGCTAATTAGTTTGTGCTTTGTTTAAGTTATATACTCATCATTTTTCCTTTGACACTTGATCTTTATATTTTTATGCCTTTAAAAGAGAGAAACTAAAAACACTTAGCCTGAGATGAATTTTATAGTGTTTGTGTCAGCATTCCTTTATTACTACATGGAGTTATATGGCTCTAAAGTCATCTGTGAGAATGAAATTAAAAATCAACACAAGTTCTAGGTGGTAGTTTGATGGGAAACTACTATGCCCATTTGTATTGCTTGGTGTTATTTTTAGGCCTATATCAAAACTAAAGATTTGAAAGAAAAAAGTGATTTTTGTTCAGTCAGAAGAAAAGTGGTCTTCATGGGATTAGAGAGAAGAAATTGGTTAGGAAGCCTTGTGCAGAGTTTATTCAGCATTTGTCAGACTCTGTATATGATTTATTTAGGTATTTTATATTAATAGATGATTGCCTTATGGCTGGTTAGGGATAATTTGTCCCTCTTTTCTGGAATGTGGAAAAAATAGTTCTCAAGACAACCTAATTCCCTTTTCATGCTACACAAAGAACTTATATCAGTTACTTGTTTTCTCAGATACTCTGAAACGATAAGAAGATGTTCATCTGAATTAATACTGTGTGTTGGTTTTTGTCCAGCGGAAATTTATATTCTCCAGTATAAATCCATCAGTTGTCATCTGGTTTATAAGCCTCTAGATAGTTTGAGTAATTTTATTCCTTTAGAGCCTAATTAACTTTTGATGCACTACCAGAAATTAAGTGGCTACACTGCCACAGCTATGGGACAGATTTAGGACCAAAATAATCCAATGTATTTCAGTACATTTTTGAGGAAATAATGTGCTATTTGAGTGGTGGCTGTCTTGTTAGAAACTAGAGAAAAGAATATGGATGGACTTCGTTGTTTTTGCTAGCTGGCTTGCCTCTCCAATTGTTTTTTTTCTTTTTTTCCTTTTTTCAACTCCACAAATGTTAGTCTGCTTAATAGGGTACAAGGACTAATGTGCTTGCAGTCTTGGTAAGCAAGATTGGCTAAGTCTAACATTTTTAAGGAATTATTCAGAAATCTAACTGTATATCAGCATTGAAGGTCTATTTAATATCATCAGACTTTTGAAGTTATCCTTTTTTTTTTTTTAAGATTTTATTTTTATTTATTTGACACAGAGAGAGGGCATAGGCAGGGGGATCTGGAGAAGCAGGCTCCCTGCTGAGCAGAAAGCCCAATGTGGGGCTGGATCCCAGGGTCCTGGGATCATGACCCTCATGAGCTGAAGGCAGATCCCAACCAACTGAGCTACTCAGGGGCCTCTATATAAAAGTTTTCTAATAAAGTTTTATTTGATTTTTTTGTCAAATGTATATATATTTCTAAGATTTATTTATATATTTGTTTATTTATTTATTATGCTTCTGTGCAGAAGCAGGGGGGCTGAGTCAGAGGGAGAGGGAGAATGAAAATCTCAAGCAGACTCGCTGCCATGTGTGAGGCCTAACACAGGGCTCCATCCCATGACCCTAAGATCATGGTGTGAGCTGAAATCACGAGTCAGATGCTTGACCACCTGAGCCACCCAGGTGCCCCATGAATCAAATATATTTTTAATTACAAATTATACCAGTTAATTGATGATTTTATATAAGGTTTTAGCAAGTACCTCTTCATAGCCAATGTTGTATGTTGTAACTTTAGACCATTATCATTTAAGGGCAACTTTTTCTCACATCAACTTAAAAATTTCTTAATCTTTTCCTGTTTGCTTTTGTTTTTAAATAGACGTGTCAACATCAATGTTCGTTTTGGAAATGAACTCTCAGATGCTATGCAAGTGTTAGATGAAGAGTGCTTTACTATCCCTGCTTCTTTGACTGAATTAGAGAGAATTTGGGCAGAATACAATCTTGCTCAGGAGAATATACAAACTTGTGAAAATGTGGTGGGTCCAGAATTTTTCTCTCTTATGGTTTTATTTGTTGATCATAAGGGGATATCATTTGGGAAAGAATGTGGATATTATAGTGATACTTTGCATGAAATCTTTAAATTTTACAGCATCTTCATATTACTATTTTGGTTCCCAATTTTCTTGCCTTGTTAAAAGAAGATAGAATAAATGAATGGTGATTGTGGATAAAGTGTTAAGAAAATATTTTCCCCTTTTGCATGAACATTTAACCATTGGTCAATTCCTTCTCTTTTTCCTTGGTAATTTAATAAAATGATATTTCAGTCATGTTACTATGCGGCATTGGTTAGGTAAATCTCCCTAGTTGGTAATTTATATCTGGACTTGAGAAACTTTAAACACAGAAACTTGGTGGAGGCTCTTGCAACTGGGCATACCATCCTTGAGGAACTTTGGAAGCTATGCCTATAAAAGATGGTGGCTTTTGAAGGGGATGAAGCTTGTAGGCCATAGTGGTTGTGACACCTGCTAATGTATCTTGTTTTGGGATTTGAGTGGTGTGTTTTATGCTGCAGTATTGGACTCTGCTTTACTATTAAATGCTATTTAAGCACCTATTATTGAAAGGTGGTTATTTGTGGGTAGGGGAGGGTATGAAGAACAGATTATTTCTTATGAAATCTTTACTAGCATGGGTACAAGTATATATCCTCTCACAATTTTTTTTAGTTTATATTGAGCTGAACAAAGCTCCTTGTTTTTCATATGAAGATACTGACCACAATCATAGCTTTCCATAGTACCTATGAGTTCCATACTTATGTTTGGAGTTGCTCCGTCTGAATTATTGGTGGTTTCTATGGTTACTACCTCTGGGGATTGTACCCCAAAAGTCTTATTCCTAGTTCATACCTAGGTTGCCCAGTTGGCAATAGCTGACTGTGGGTAAGAAGTGAACAGAATAACTAGGCCTTTGGAAATGCCAGGAGTGTTAAATTTGTATAAGGGACTATATTTGTGTCATTTTACATGTTAGACCCTAACTGATTACTTCTGATTATGGAAGAAAAAAGTGACAAAAGCAGTAAGTTTTGAATCTATATGAAACACAGGTAATATTATTAGGTGCTTTATAAACTTTTTCTTAACACTTTTATTTTTTTTTATTTTATTTTTTTAAAAATTTTTTTTAAAGATTTTATTTATTTATTAGAGAGAGCGAGCGAGCACAGGCAGACAGAGAGGCAGATAGAGGCAGAGGGAGAAGCAGGCTCCCTGCCGAGCAAGGAGCCCGATGTGGGACTCGATCCCAGGACACTGGGATCATGACCTGAGCCGAAGGCAGCCGCTTAACCAACTGAGCCACCCAGGCGTCCCATTCTTAACACTTTTAAAATGGACAATTTTGCTCTTATTTTATAAATGAGGAAATTGACACCTACAGGGTTTAAGGAAATTGCTGAAGATTAAATAGTTCTAAATGTTAAAACGGTATTTGAACCTAGGTATGTCTGACTACAAAGTGTATTCTCTTTCCATTTAAACTGTGTTGTCGATATTAAAGTAATTCATGATGTCTTTTCTTTTCGTTTTTTTTTTTTTTTAAAGATTTTATTTATTTATTTGACAGAGAGAGAGAGGCAGTGAGAGAGGGAACACAAACACTTGATCTTAGCCAAAAGGCCGAGAAGCGATGAGAGGGAACACAAACAGGGGGAGTGGGAGGAGAAGCAGACTTCCCACTGAGCAGGAGCCTGATGCAGGGCTCACTCCCAGGACACTGGGATCATGACCTGAGCCAAAGGCAGATACTTAACTGACTGAGCCACCCAGGTGCCCTTCTAGTAGATTAAAAAAATAAAATTATTTATTTACATAAGTAATCTCTACACCCAATGTGGAGCTCGAACTCACGACTCCAAGATCAAGAGTCATATGCTGTCCAGACTGAGCCAGGCAGATGCCCCTGTGATGTTTTTTTTTAAAAGGAGATGTTTGGGGGCACCTCGGTGGCTCAGTCATTAAGCATCTGCCTTCAGTTCAGGTCATGATCCTAGGGTCCTGGGATCGTGAAGCTTCATTGGGCTCCCTGCTCAGCGAGAAGCCTGCTTCTCTCTCTCCTACTCCCCCTGCTTGTGTTCCCTCTCTTGCTGTCTCTCTCTCTCTCTGTCAAATAAATAAAATCTTTAAAAAAAATAAAGGAGTTATTTGTTTCTGTTTACTGCTAACGTTTCAGGATTTAATTTTAGGCTTCATTGCCTGAAAGTTCATTTGATAGACTGAAGGGTGGATTATTGAATAAATCCAGAGTTATAACTGCTGCTCAGAGTTGCCATTTTTTTTTTTTTTAAAGAGAGGGTGAACGGGGGGCAGAGGGAAAGGGAGAGAGAATCTTTTTTTTTTACTTTATTTAAGCTTTATTTAAACATATGATGTAACCCCACCAGGGAGAGAGAATCTTAAGCAGGTTACATGCCTAGTGCAGAGCCAGATCTCTCAACCCTGAGACCATGATCCGAGCTCATATCAAAAGGTGGACACTTAACCGACTGAGCTATCCAGGCATCTGGCATTTTATTTTCCTTATTAAACTTAATTTAGGTCTTAGTGTTATTTCATTTATATATAGCACAGTACCTTAACTTGATTGCCATGTGTATTTTTGATGCAGAGATTCTTTTCTTTTTTGCATATAGTTACAAAATGGCCTGGTTGCGCTTACACAAAAAAGAATATAAAATTCAAGCTTTTTAGTGTATGTGGCAGACACTGTAATAGGTAGCAGAGACACAGATTTGTTTAAGACATGATCCTTGGGGCGCCTGGGTGGCTCAGTGGGTTAAAGCCTCTGCCTTCGGCTCAGGTCATGATCCCAGGTTCCTGGGATCGAGTCCCACATTGGGCTCTTTGCTCAGCGGGGAGCCTGCTTCCTCCTCTCTCTCTGCCTGCTTGTGATCTCTGTCTGTCAAATAAATAAATAAAATCTTTAAAAAAAAAGACATGATCCTCTCTCTTTTGTATGGGATATACATATAAATAGTTTCAATGTAGCTTGATAAATACTATAATAGAGATAATGCATAGAATTCTTGAATCTCTCTCATACGCCTGTTTCCAAACCTAGCCTCTTAGACAAATTAGAGGTTTTACCATGGTGGAGATTAACTGAATCTTGAAGGATAAGTAGTTGAAGGAATTGACAGGTGGAATGGGAGCAGGAGGGAGTTAGTGTGTAATTAATAATAGGAACTTGTATAATTTTTAAAGAAAAACAAAAATTTCAGTGTTGTCCATATAGTTGGAAAAAAAGAGTAGGATTATGAAATATCATTTCTAATTAAGGGAAAGAAAGCTCTTTGTTAGTTTGGTGATCTCAGGAGAAAGATGCTTGTCTTAAAAGCTACTGTGTTTGGAGAATGTAATGTTAAATTTTACTCACTTTAAGATGTTAGTTTTTTTTACATAGGTCAGTGTGTATTAAAAAAACCCCACCTGGTGTATTAATGATGGTTATTCTTTGTTTTCTTTCTGCAGAATGAAGGGAATATTTTGATTGCCAAAAGAAATGAAGTGCAACAGAAACTGAACATGGCAGTAGAAGTTTTTATTCTGGAAGTAGATGAGTTACCTCTTAATAAACGCTTGAAAACATTACAGGTTAGAATTTAAAAAGATGGGGCGCCTGGGTGGCTCAGTGGATTAAAGCCTCTGCCTTCGGCTCAAGTCGTGATCCCAGGGTCCTGGGATTGAGCCCCCGCAGCATCGAGGTCTCTGCTCAGCAGGGACCCTGCTTCCCTTCCTCTCTCTGCCTGCCTGTCTGCCTACCTATGATCTCTGTCAAATAAATAAATAAAATCTTAAAAAAAAAGAATTAAAAAAGATATATATATATACATTAAAATATGTTTATCATTTGAGAGATGAAATTTGCATTTACCTTGAGACTTCAGAGAGTACTGATGGCTGCAAGAATTTTTCTTCTTTTTGATGAAGATGAAATTCTTTTAGAATTTCTTTTTTTTTTTTTAAGATTTTATTTTTTTATTTGTCAGAGAGAGTGAGCACAGGCAGACGGAGTGGCAGACAGAGGCAGAGGGAGAAGCAGGCTCCCTGCTGAACAAGGAGCCCGATGTGGGACTCGATCCCAGGATGCTGGGATCATGACCTGAGCCGAAGGCAGCTGCTAAACCAACTGAGCCACCCAGGCGTCCCTAGAATTTCTTTTTAATAGGATTAAAATACTACTTTAATCTACTTAGTATGTTTATATATGTATATCTATCCTGCAAATAAGGTAAAATGGTCAGACACTTCAGGATTGCCAGAGCGGCATTCACTGGGAAAACTCATGGAGACAGAAGCTGTAGCAGGCATGTGAGTCCCTGTTGTCGGTGCATTCCAGCAGAAAATCTGGTAGGGTCACATGTCAAGAGTTTAGAAGAGGAGTCCTGATCCAACATCAGAGGCTAGAGTACAATAGCTCTAGGATGTTATGCAACCTTATCTTCAGCCTTATCCTGCCATCTCTGCAATGACTTTAATTTGGAGTGAATTGACATGTGACAGTGTTATGAAACATTTTTCTTTTCATTTATTAAGATCTTTTTTTAATCTTCCTTAATGATGTTTTAAAAATTTTCTCTTTAAAAAAGCCCTCTGGCATTTCTTCATTTAACTTCAAGATATGTATACTTTTGGTTGCTTTTGTGGATATTACCTTACTTTCCATTTCTTAGTTATTTTTGGTGGTGTAGTGGAATACTGCTGATTTCTATTTATTTATTTATTTATTTTTACTATTGATTTTTATACATTGATGTCTCTGGCAACTCTCCTGAACTCTTTTAGTTCTCATTTCTCTATTAATATTCTTTGAACTTTCTTTGTGGTCATATCATTTGAAAACAATAGCCCTCTTCTCCATCTACTTTTTATATATCTTTGAACTTTTACTGCATTGGTCAGCATCTTTATTAACAAGTTAAATCTTGGCTATGCTAGTTGGCATCCTTGTCTTATTTTGGACTGCAGGGAATGAGTTTGCTAGAGAGTTGGGGAAAAGGATATTCAGGGACATCTGGACACTGTCTCTTTCTGTCTGCCTGGAGGAAGATGTAGTTTAGATAATACCACGTATAGTATAGTATTAAGTTCTCCCAGAATTGTGAAGTAACCTTTGCATGCAAAAGGGCAGTGGTGTAGTAAGAATGTACCTGTCTACAGTGCAGTTTTTACTTTACCCTGTACAGTTTTATTTCTTCTCATGAACTGTTAGTAAACAAAGGTTTGCAACCAAGATCGTTGTAAAAACTCTTCTTAAAGTTTAATCTTATGAGAGTTTTTGTTATATCTGGTTTGTTTCCCTTTCTATTATTCCCCTTGGTCACCAGAATATTTTTTAAACTTCTATTTTGGTGAAGTAGTTTGATATTTACCTATATTCTTCAAATACTTAAGAAATAAAACCTGTACTTCAATAATGGAGGTCAAAGAAGTTAAAGCTCATGGTTTCTGATTTCCTCAACAGTTACTGAGACTTCTTTTGTGGCCTAAAGTACATGATTGATTGTTTATGACTGTTCTTATAAGTTAAAAAAGAAAGTATATTCCAGGTGTACTTGGTGTGCAGGTCCTGGTGTATAGCTATTATTTTAATCCTTAATCTTCTGTATCTTTGCTTAGTTTTTGGTCTGATCAGTTTATTAGTTTTGAGATATTTTTGTTATATATTCTAGTTCTTTAGTTGTTAAAAAAAAAGTCAGTGCTGGGGCACCTGGGTGGGTCAGTGGGTTAAAGCCTCTGCCTTCTGTTCAGGTCATGATCCCAGGGTCCTGGGATCAAGCCTTGTGTCAGGCTCCCTGCTCAGTAGGAAGCCTGCTTCTTCCTCTCTCATTCCCCCTGCTTGTATTCCCCCTCCCGCTGTGTCTTTCTCTGTCAAATGAATAAATAAAATCTTTAAAAAAAATGTCAGTGTTGTATTATTGGGTGTAAATTATTTATGATTATTATGTATTTTATTTTATTTTGTTTATTTATTTTAAAGATTTTATTTATTTATTTGATAGAGATACAGTGAGAGAGGGAACAGAAGCATGGGGAGTGGGAGAAGCAGGCTTCCTGCTGAGCAGGGAGCCCGATGTGAGGCTCGGCTCGAGGCTCCATCCCAGGACTCTGGGATCATGACCTGAGCCGAAGGCAGACACTTAATGACTGAGCCACCCAGGCACCCCTGTTATGTATTTTAAACTGTTTTCTTTCCAACCATTATGTGACCTTATTTTTCCTTTATGGTATTAAAATACTGTTTCCTTTAAAAATTCCTTTTCGGCCTCTATTTTTGGTTATTGTTTGCTTTATCTTCTTTCCTTCCCTTTATCTATTTTTTTATTTTTATGTTTTTAGAAGATTTTAATTTATTTATTTGACACAGAGAGAGAGAGAGCACAGCAGGGGTGAGGGGGAGCAGCAGAGGGAGAGGAAGAAACAGGCTCCCCACTGAACAAGGAGCCCAATGCAGGGCTTGATCCCAGGACCCTGGATCATGACCTGAGCCAAAGACAGACGCTTAACCTACTAAGCCATCAGGCACCCTTCGCTCCCTTTATTTTAAATTGAATGTCTTTCTTAGACAATATACTAATGGATCATTTTTTAAAAGAATCTAATGTATAAATTTATCTTTTGATGGGTAACTTGATTTATATGTTTATAATTACTGTGTTATTAGAACTTATTTCTGTAATTATTTTGTTTTTATGTTTGTCATGGGTTTTTTTTTCCCCCCTTTCCTACCTTATATGAACATTCTCATTTTCCTTTGGTGTGTCTTCATTCTGTGTATTTCCCTCCCAAAAATCAGCTAACCATAACCAGCCATAATTGTTTAGGATTTTAGTCACAGAGTGTTACGGGTATTGTAAATGATAATTCAAATAACAAACTTTAGAGTTATTCCCTCATTCTTATTTCATAAATTGTTGGGTATCTTTTGGTTTTCTCTGTGTATTGGAGTATTTTCTCAAAGTACCTTTTTTTTCTTAAAGATTTATTTATTTTAGAGAGAGAGAGAGTGTTCAAGTGGAGGGAGGGGCAAAGGGAGAGAGTTTTCAAGCAGACTCCCATTGAGCTTGGAGCTGGATGTAGGGCTCAGTGTCATGACTCATGAGATTATGGCCTGAAACGGAACTAAGAGTTAGATGCTTATTTGACTGAGCCATCCAGGTGCCCCTCTCTAAGAGTACTTTCAAAGAGGTCTTTGGTTGATTTTGTAAAGTATTAAGTATCTCAGGATATCTTTTTTTTTTTTAAGATTTTATTTATTTATTTGAGAGAGAGTGTGAGCGATCCAGCATGAGCAGAGGGAGGGGCAGGGGGGAGAAGCAGACTTCCTGCTCAGCAAGGATCCTGACGTGGGGCTCGATTCCAGGACTCTGGGATCATGATGTGAGCCAAAGGTAGATGCTTAACTAACTGACCATCCAGGCACCTGTGTCTTAGTATATCTTATTTAAACATTTAAACAGTTGCTTTCATTTAAGCACTTTAAACTGTTGTTTCATTGGCTATAAAATATTTGATTCAAAGTCCATTTTTCTTTCAAAATTTGATAATAACAATCCATTGTCTTCTTCTCATAGTTGTTGTCAGTCTTATTTTTGTTCTTCCTCCACTGTGATGTTTTTCCTCCACTGAAAACTTTAAATGTGTTCTCTTGACTTTGGTCCTAATTTGCACTAAAGTTTCTATTTAATCTGAGTCAATACAGTCTGAGATTTTCTATCTTTCTTTATCTCTAAGGAATATTTGATAATTATTTCTTAAGATATTATCCCTTCTTCTCTCTTACCACCTCTCTCCCCAATTTACTTTTTCTTTTATCCTGGGACTTCTGTTAGATGTACATTTAAATTTCTTCTGTCCTCTACATACTTTAATTGTTCATCTATTTTTTCATATCTTTTTATCCCTTTCTGTGTCTTTTTTTTTTTTTAAAGAGTTATTTATTTATTTATTTGACAGAGATCACAAGTAGGCAGAGAGGCAAAGAGAGAGGAGGAAGCAGGCTGATCCGCAGAGCAGAGAGCCTGATAGGGGGCTCGATCCCACGACCCTGGGATCATGACCCAAGCCGAAGGCAGCGGCTTTAACCCACTGAGCCACCCAGGTCCCCCTTTTCTGTGTCTTTTTGGGGTGATCTGAGGAATCCTTGACTTAACCATCTAGTTCACTAATTAGTTCTCTAGCTGTATCCTTTTTGCCATTTAGTGAATGCATTGTGTTCTTTATTTCAAAGATGATTTCTTTTATACCTATAATTTCAGTTGGTTATTGCTTATAAGTACTTGATTTTGCCTTGTGTTTTCAGTATTCTTTTTTTTAAACTTTCTTTTTTTTCCCATTTTATTTTATTTTATATCTTTTCAGTGTTCCAGCATTCATTGTTTATGCGCCATACCCATTGCTCCACACAATACGTGTCCTCCATAATACCCACCATCAGGCTCACCCCCCCATCCCTCTCCCCTCCCAAACCCTCAGTTTGTTTCTCAGAGTCCACAGTCTCTCATGGTTCGTCTCCCCCTCTGATTTTGCCCAACTCACTTCTCTCCATCTGCCAGTATCCTCTGTGTTATTCCTTATGCTCCACAAGTAAGTGAAACCATATGATACTTGACTCTCTCTGCTTGCCTTATTTCATTCAGCATAATCTCTTCCAGTTCTGTCCATGTTGATACAAAAGTTGGGTATTCATCCTTTCTGATGGAAGCATAATACTCCGCTGTATATATGGGCCATATCTTTATCCATTTGTCTGTTGAAGGGCATCTTGGTTCTTTCCACAGTTTGGCATCTGTGGCCATTGCTGCTATGAACATTGGGATACAGATGGCCCTTCTTTTCACTACATCTGCATCTTTGGGGTAAATACCCAGTAGTGCAATTGCAGGGTCATAGGGAAGTTCTATTTTTAATTTCTTAAGGAATCTCCACACTGTTTTCCAAAGTGGCTGCACCAACTTGCATTGCCACTAAGAGTGTAAGAGGGTTCCCCTTCTTCTTTTTTGTTTTTTTAAAGATTTTATTTATTTATTTATTTGACAGACAGAGATCACAAGCAGGCAGAGAGGCAGGCAGAGAGAGAGAGAAGAGGAAGCAGGCTTCCTGCCGAGCAGAGAGCCCAATGTCGGGCTCAATCCCTGGGATCATGAACTGAGCTGAAGGCAGAGGCTTTAACCCACTGAGCCACCCAGGCGCCCCAAGGGTTCCCCTTTCTCCACATCCTCTCCAACACATGGTATAAGAGAATGGCTGAGTTTCATTCTTCTATACATAGCTGTCCAATTTTCCCAGCACCATTTATTGAAGAGACTGTCTTTTTTGCACTGTATATTTTTTCCTGCTTTGTCAAAGATTAGTTGACCGTAGAGTTGAGGGTCTGTATCTGGCCTTTCTACTCTGTTTCACTGGTCTGTGTGTCTGTTTTTGTGCCCGTACCATGCTGTCTTGGTGATCACAGCTTTGTAGTAAAGCTTGAAATCAGGCAAAGTGATGCCCCCAGTTTTGTTTTTCTTTTTCAACATTTCCTTAGCAATTTGTGGTCTCTTCTGGTTCCCTACAAATTTTAGGATTGTTTATTCCAGCTCTTTGAAAAATGCCACTGGAATTTTGATTGGGATGGCATTGAAAGAATAGATAGGTCTAGGCAGTATAGACATTTTAACAATATTTATTCTTCTGATCCATGAGCATGGAATGGTCCTCCATCTTTTTGTGTCTTCTTCAATTTCTTTCATACACGAAGATAAACTTGAAATGGATAAGAGACCTCAGTGTGAGGCAGGAATCTATCAAAATCCTGGAGGAGAACTTAGCAGTAATCTCTTCAACATCTGCCACAGCAACTTCTTTCAAGATATGTCCCAAAAGGCAAAGGAAACAAAAGCGAAAATGAACTTTTGGGACTTCATCAAGGTCAAAAGCTTCTGCACAGTATTCTTTCTTTTTGTTGAGAGTATTTCTTATGCTTATTTTGAATTCTTTGATTTTGCTTCCTTTTTATAGATTGTTATATTCCTTTCAGAGCTCTTCTGTTAGTCATGCACTTCATCCTCCTCTGTACCCCCTTCAAAGATCTCGTACTTACCTTGGAGAACTGTAAGCTATCTAGGTTCTGAGCTGTTGTGTAGGTAGGGGATAGGGTGATAGAGGGTTCCGAGGGAGGGGTGAAAGTTTGGAATGTAACTTCAACGACCTCAGGTGGGTTTAGAGAATAGGATGGCGTTGTTTCTCAGAGCTTCTAGGGTTACAGTTTGGGGGCTCAGCTACTACCTGTAGGCTTTTATTCTAGATGATCTTACTCTTTTTTTTTTTTTTTAAGATTTTATTTATTTATTTGATAGACGGAGATCACAAGTAGGCAGAGAGGCAGGCAGAGAGAGAGAGGAGGAAGCAGGCTCCCTGCTGAGCAGAGAGCCCAATGTGGGGCTTGATCCCAGGACTCTGGGATCATGATCCAAGCCGAAGGCAGAGGCTTTAGCCCACTGAGCCACCCAGGCATCCCTAGATGATCTTACTCTTCAGTGGACCTCCCAGTCCCTCTGCCTCAGCCATTACTCTTTTTCAGGGGTTACTACCCTTGGGTATAAATGCCAACAGGTATTCAGGGGAAAAGGGAAGAAAAGAAAATGCTTAGGGAATGGCTAACTTTTTTTCTGTACAGGTTATCAATTTTTGCCTCGTTTAGGTTCTTGTACTGTACTTGCACAGGTCCATTGCCTCTTGCTTTGTGCTACTGCTTTATAGTGTGAGAGGGAAAGGTGTATGAAGAAGGTTCTCTTTTCCGACATGCTATTTTTTTAAAATTTATTAATTTATTTTTTTATAAACATATAATGTAACCCCACTACTCTCTCCCAGCCCCTCTCCCCCCCACCCCCCTCAGTTTGTTTTATGACATTAAGAGTCTCTTTTGGTTTGTCTCCCTCCCAATCCCATCTTGTTTCATTTATTTTTTTCCTACCCCCTTAACCTCCCCCCCCGTTGCATCTCCACTTCCTCATATCAGGGAGATCATACAATAGTTGTTTTTCTCTAATTGACTTATTTCGCTAAGCATAATACCCTGTAGTTCCATCCATGTTGTCGCAAATGGCAAGATTTCATTTCTTTTGATGGCTGCATAGTATTCCATTGTATATATATATACCACTTCTTCTTTATCCATTCATCTGTTGATGGACATCTAGGTTCTTTCCATAACTTGGCTATTGTGGACATTGCTGCTATAAACATTCGGGTACACGTGCCCCTTTGGATCACTATGTTTGTATCTTTAGGGTAAATACCCAGTAGTGCAATTGCTGGGTCATAAGGTAGCTCTATTTTCAACTTTTTGAGGAACCTCCATGCTGTTTTCCAGAGTGGTTGCACCAGCTTGCATTCCCACCAACAGTGTAGGAGGGTCCCCCTTTCTCCGCAACCTCGCCAGCATCTGTCATTCCCTGACTTGTTCATTTTAGCCATTCTGACTTGTGTGAGGTGGTATCTCATTGTGGTTTTGATTTGTATTTCCCTGATGCCGAGTGATGTGGAGCACTTCTTCATGTGTCTGTTGGCCATCTGGATGTCTTCTTTGCAGAAATGTCTGTTCATGTCCTTTGCCCATTTCTTGATTGGATTATTTATTCTTTGGGTGTTGAGTTTGCTAAGCTCTTTATAGATTTTGGATACTAGCCCTTTATCTGATATGCCGTTTGCAAATATCTTCTCCCATTCTGTCAGTTGTCTTTTGGTTTTGTTAACTGTTTTGTTTCCCACATGCTATTTTTGCTGTGGTATAAGCCTTCTTACACTTTGCAGTGACTTGCTCATTGCTAAGCACCAGCTATCTTGTCTTTCCAAGAGTTTCTTAGAGTTTTGTGATAAAAATTTCTAGGATTTTTTAAAGTTTCCCCCTTGTCTCAGTGACATTTCTAGAGTTTTGTTCCTAGAGAGAGCCATGAGGCTCTCCTGTCTCTTCTAGTCCTTCCTAAAATGCTTTTTAAGTTCATATATATATTCAGTGTCTTCCTTAGTTGGAATTACTTGTCTAATTTTTATTATTGTAATCCAAATAAATCACCTTCTAGGTAGCTTTATATTTTCATATCTAATGTTTCTAAGTTTTATTTATAAGATTTTTAAGGATTAGGATTCAACATACTGCTTTTCTGTCTCACAGATTTTAATATGGTGCTTGAATCCTAATATGATGTTAATAAACTTTAACAAACATATATATTTCTGTAGGATTTGTCAACCTCTTTAGAGGCAGTATATGGACAGGCCAAAGAAGGGACAAACTCTGAAGAAATACTTAAGAAGTTTTATGACTGGAAGTGTGATAAAAAAGAGGAGTTCACCAGTGTTAGAAGTGAAACAGAGGTTTCTCTACAACGTCTTGTAGCATGGTTCCAGAACACTGTAAAGGTAATAAGAGCCCTTGCCCAGTGTTGGTGTTGGTGTTGTAGTGTAAACCAGGATATATTGGTTTTATAATAATTTTCCAAGTATTATAATTTACTTCTATTTTGAGGAGGAGAAATGAAGAGGAAGAGGGGGACTGAGGGGAAGTTGACTGGAATAGAAGAGTGAGGGATTTACAAGTTTGTATTCTCTAGGAACATATATGAAAAACAGCTTCATAAGCCTTTATAGGTATAAGAAAGTATCACTGGCATTTATTACAAGTGTGGTGTATTTTCTATAGCTATAGTGTAGAGGTAAGGGTCTTACTGTATTTACATGTGCTTAAAGGGTAGTAGAGCTTTCTTCTTTGTTTAGTTTCTTTTTTAGCAAGATGTGTGTTTTAACATTAGTTGGCCAGCTCCTCATGCTGAAAATATGTTAATTGGCAGTGTTTAAGTTTTTTAAGTTTTAGATACTTAAATATCTTAATGATATCTAACATAAATGGAGAATACTAATCTCAGTTGGTAGTAAATATTAGAAATGGTGTTTTCTGTATTATTCTTCTTAGTTCTTATTTATTATCACAAAAACACCGTGTAATTTCCCGATAGCTGTGGGGGCATATAGTTTTGTATTAATATACTTGGAATCCTAATTAAATTTCAGCCTCATTTTGTTACTGATTCTCTGTTTTCTCTGTTCTTCTGTCTGCTTTACAACCTTTCAGCAAGGGCAAGGACACCCAAGGTGTCATTTATCTGTGTGAATGGTTTACAGATATGCATTTCTAGCTTTGTTTTGGGGGAAAAAAGTCTTTAATCTCTCAGCTACCTCTAGAGCTCTTCATTTTGGTACTTTTTAATGGACATATTAACATTATTTCTTTGTTGTCTTTTGTTGTTGGTCAGAATGCCCTTTCTGCTTAGGTTAACTATCATGTATCCTTTTCTTTCATTTCTGTAGCTGTTTCCCTAATCCAGATCTCCATAATCACATATCTAATCTCTGAAATCAAAGTGGCTGTTTAGGACTTTTATGTTCTATATTATAATTTAGGCCCATGATTTTATTCTATTTAACACTTTATTATAAAGTCTATTTCCTGATAGAAAATACCTTTGTTTTCCTAATGAGATGGACGTCATCTGGGTTTAATCTTTATCTCCAGATTCCTAAATAACTTAGTAGTTCATCATGAGATACCAAGTATAATCATATGCCTTTTTTTTTTTTTGAAGATTTTATTTATTTATTTGACAGAGATCACAAGTAGGCAGAGAGGCAGGCAGAGAGAGAGGAGGAAGCAGGCTCCCCGCTGAGCAGAGAGCCCAAAGCGGGGCTGGATCCCAGGACCCTGGGACCATGACCTGAGCTGAAGGCAGAGGCTTTAACCCACTGAGCCACCCAGGCGCCCCATATGCCTTTTTTATTAACGAGCTCTGACATTGTCTGCCTACTACCTATTAGATTTAAACTTTTCACCTGAACATTTAAGGTTCTTACCAGCTTTTAGTCAGACTGTTTTTTCTTTTACTATCCTCACAAAGTCTTGGTCTTTTCTACTTTTTTTTTCTTCTACTTTTCCTCTTATGTCTCTAAACCACAGATTATGTTAAAAAATCCATGTTTTATGTGTGTGATATGTGTATGCCTTTTCCTTTTTGATATGAAAGTTTGGGGAGGGCAGTAGTTTATCTTTCTTGTGTGTTCTTACTTCCCCCACTTTGCCCAGTGCATAGGCTAATGCTCTGCTCTAGGTATAACAACATAATACTAATAGAAATAATTAAATGATATACTTTCATATTTTAATTTTTTGCAAATGAGGCTTTTGATCTCTCTGTGGAAGAATCACAAACTTCTGAAGACACAATCAGTAGTCTTGATGAAATCCTAGAGAAGACTGAGTCAAGTATCTGCAAAGAGCTGGAGATATCTCTCATTGTGAGTATTGATATTCTTCATTACTGCTTCCTTTGAAGCAATATGGTTTTTCTTGCTAATTAGAAAGTATGAAGACTAGATCTTAGGTTTCCTCTTATAGACCTATATGAAATAGTAACATTGTCAAGTTCTAATCTAAGCACAATGCAAATTTTTATTCTTTCACAGAGTGATAATTTCATTTTTTAAAGTTTTTGTTTTAATGCCAGTTAACATACAGTGTTATATTAGTTTCAGATGTACAGTACAGTTAATTCAGCACTTCCATACATCATCCTGTGCTCCTCTTGACAGGTGCAGTCTTTAATCCCCATCACCTATTTAATCCATTCCCATACCCACTTTTCCTCTGGTAACCATCATGTTGTTAAATGATGTGTACTTTCTTTTTCTTTTCTCTTCCAAATTTTTATTCAAATTCTAATTAGTTAACATGTAGTGTAATAAGTGCTTATAGGAGTAAAATTTAGTGATTCTTCACTTACATATAACATCCAGTGCCCTCCTTAATAGCCATCTCCTGATATTTTCATTTTAATAGGATATTTCACATTAAAAAAATTAAACTTAATGTTTAATTCTAGGAAAACTCCTCTTAATTTGAGTGTGCTAGCTTTTTGTGTCATTTGATTCTTCAGTCCATCATACCCAATGACTCCAAGAAAAGACTTCAGAATTTATGAAAAATTAAAATAAGATCTGGAAGAGCTCTGGAAGTGTATATACAAGACCGATTAGTAGCTTCCTTTCTGTTCTGTGTATGTTCTCTGTTGTTATGCCAAGTTAAAAATTAATGTAGCTCTTCCAAAGAGCATTTTGTAATGTTATTATTGCTCACTGAGACTCTTTCCCAGTTTTTCAGGCTGCTTACCAAAGTCTCATTGGTTATATTCTTCCTTTTACTTGTTTCTTTTTACCTTTTGCAGTTTTATTCAGGTTGGCATTGAAAAATACATATACATTTCTGTATTTCCCTATTTTAAAATAGTCTATTTTTAATAGTATTGAGATGGTTTAGTCAGACTATTATTTTTTTATTGCTGAAGTATGATTAACATACAATGTTGCATTGTACAGGCATACAACATAGTAATTTGACATTTCTATACATTATTCACTGCTCACCAGGATAATCTTAGTCAGTGTCAGTCACCTTCCAAGACTGTTAATATATTATTGACTATGTTCTCTGTGCTGTACTTTTCATCTCCATGACTTATTTATTCTATAACTGGAAGTTTGTACCTCTTTGTCAGACTTGATTTTAGAAGTGGTTGTTAATAAATGATTTCTAAAAATAAAATGTTGAAGTTCTTTGTGTTGTTTGGTTCTTAAATTTAGCGTAGTGGTATCCTTGATTTCCTTTAATACTACTCTAGAAAGCTGTAGAAATAATGATGTAATGGGAGCAAAATTTTCCATATGAACATCTCTGACATCAGTGTCTCTTCTATCTAGAAAAAGATGTGTTGAAGAAATACTTTGGGGGCGCCTAGGTGGCTCAGTCATTAAGTTCTGCCTTTGGCTTAGGTCATGATCCCAGGGTCTGGGATGGAGCCAGGTGTCAGGGTCCCTGCTCTGTGGAAAGCCTGCCTCTCCTCTCCCACTCCTCCTGCTTGTGTTCCTTCTCTCATTGTCTCTCTTTCTGTCAAATAAATAAAATCTTAAAAAAAGATATTTTGGAAAAAAAAAAGAATTTTTTAAAGGCAATTTTGAAAAGTTTGTTCATTGTTATTGAAGGTTTAAATTATTTTGGATACTCTTTTGTGAATAATTCCATATGTATGATTTATTTCACTTAGGAGCAAGGTGATGAGGACAAGGAGGTCATTTTAAATACATATAGTCAAGTACTACAAAAGATCCGTTCAGAGGAAAGGCTTATTGCTACAGTACAATCCAAGTACAAGGACAGTATTGAGGTTGGATTATGCTTTATTTTTTTGGTCTTCTATATTGATGCTATGGATTTTTTAATACTTAAATTTTTCTCAACTAGTTCAATACCCAGTGTATATATAACTAATTATTATTGCTAGAAAAACAGTATATTAGCTGATGTGTAATTAAATTCACCCCACAGTGAAAATAGTGGTTTAATTGTTAAAAATATATTGCATTTTTGGATTGTGTTCTTCAAAACCTAATCTTTACTGGGACATCTGGGTGTCACGGTTGAGTGTTTGGCTTTTGATTTCAACTTGGGTCATGATTTCGGGGTCTTAGGATGGAGGCCCCCCATTGAGCTCCACTCTCAGCACAGAGTCTGCTTCGGATTCTCTCTCGCTCTTCCTCTGCCCCTCCTGCTTTCTCTTTCTCTAAAATAAATAAATAAATCTTTAAAAAAAATAAAGCCTCATCTCTACTATCATTATCTTTATGCCTGTACAGGTTTACAGTAGAAAATTTGCTAAATACAGAAAAATAAGGAGAAATAAAAACATTGATTATAATCCTCTTAGCCTAAGAAGTAAATACTATTCAGGGCTAGTTTCAGAGTATTTTTTTTTTTTTTTTTGGATGGTGACATATATATGTATGTGTATCATGTGCATTGCATTGTTTTGTAAACTGTTTTGAAAATATTTCTTCAGGGACGCCTGGGTGGCTCAGTTGGTTAAGCGGCTGCCTTCGGCTCAGGTCATGATCCCAGCGTCCTGGGATTGAGTCCCACATCGGGCTCCTTGCTCGGCAGGGAGCCTGCTTCTTCCTCTGCCTCTGCCTGCCACTCTGCCTGTGCTCGTTCACTCTCTCTCCCTCTCTCTCTGACAAATAAATAAATAAAATCTTTAAAAAAAAATATTTCTTCATTTAGTGGTATATTATGAATACTGTCCCATGTGATTAATGATTCTTCTATACTTTCATTTTGAGCAACTAATGCATCATCACTTGCATAGATATACAATATTATTTAACCTTCATCTGTGTTAGATATTAAGGTTACTTCTAATTATTTTTAACCATAAATAAGACTGTACATAATCCTTGTGCATAATTTTGTGTTTCTCATATTCCTAAAAATTGTTAGTTACTAAGTCAAAAGGAATCAACATTGTTAAAATTGATACATATTGTCACACTACTTTGGGGAAGAAAATTTTAGGTTATATCCTCACTAGAAATTCAGTTTGCATCATGTCTAGCAAAGATGTCTCACTATAGTTCTCAGCTTGAAATATTTCCCTTACCTTTGCTACTCTGATTGCTGGGACTCATATTCTCCTGAAAAGAAATATGGATAAGTAGATTATCTTTTTGAGAATTGTGGAATTTCTTATTTCAATCTGAACTCAGTAAATAGTAGTTGAATCTTAACAGAGAAATAAGAAATGATCAGTAAATGATTTCAATAAATATTGTTTTCTGTGTTTTGAAAATACAATAACTTTTTTTCTTACTAAGTTTAAGAAGCAGATTATCGAATGTTTCAATAAGAGCCCCAATGTGGATCACTTGCTGTCCATTAAAAAGACATTGAAAAACTTAAAAGCTCGACTGAGATGGAAACTAGTTGAGAAGAATAATTTGGAAGAAGTAAGGAGACACTTGGTTCTTATGAAATTCCATGTGTACTTGATTTTACTCCTCTTCCTGAAAATAATGCGTAAATACATTCTTTAAAATAGGAGAATTATTATTTACATTTTGTTTTATATATTTATCTTTTTTTCTTTGTATATAAATAAGATTATTAAATTAATAGTGTAAACATTTTACCATGTCATTAAATGTTCTTTGAAAACATTTTACATGGCTGCCTTTGTTTTTAGTAACATAAATATTTTAGAACAGTTTAAAAATTTTTTTGGTTTAGACTGTTATAATACCTAATACAATACAAACCTATTACATGCAAGGTATTCCCCTAAAGGTAGAATTTTGTCATAAAGAAAGTATTTTTAAGGTCATGATATTCTTTGTTAGCTCTCTTTTTAATGGCTGGACATACTATTCCTCCTAAGTATTCTAAGTTGTTTTCATACGATAATAGAACTGGAAAAATTCAGGCACTCTAATCTGGACTAACCTCCTTCTTTCACTTTGAAACTGAATAAACTGGTAATTCTTTGTGTTCCCTTGAGGACTGATTTATGAACAAAAGAAGTCTACATTACGTGTTAATCCAGCTTGAGCTGGCTCTTCCTCTTTGGGACTTAATTGGACTTGGAATGAAACTAGTTTAATGGCTTAATATTTTCCTAGTTTTTTATCCTATTCTGGACTGTGGGGAATGGGGTCTTTTTTAGTTTAGTTTTTTAACTTTTGAAGAAATATAAAATGGAAAACATATATACTTTTTAAGGTGGCTTATTAATTACTGCTGGAGTTTTAAGGAGTCTTTGAGGTCTACATTGTTTTTCCTCTAATAAACACACCATACATTTACTTTTTTTTTTTTCTTTTTTTTTTTTAAACCAAATCTCATGTAGAAGATAATTCCAGGGAATTTAGTTATATTTTCTTCATTCCTGCTGGTTCCTGTTCTTGACATTACTTTATGTTTGCAGTTGATCATCTTAGAGAAAATCTACAGCAGATTAAGAGACAAGAAATATCTGTGTTGATTTTATGTCTTTATTTTTTGTTCCTTTTTGTGGGTTTGGGAAAAGTCGGTGTTAGAATAAAATTAAGTGTTATGAGGGTCTGTTATCTGCTAGATACAGAATACATAGAAATCAGAGTGATTTGCTATAGAAGTTGCATTCTTACTAGGAAGACTTGTTTTCGGTTCACTTTAATAAGCTTATAAGGTCACCTTTTTCTTTCTGATTTAAGTCGGATGACCATGATGGATCTGAAATTGAGAAAATAAAACATGAAATAACTCAGTTGCGCAATAGCGTCTTTCAGGAAATTTATCGTGAGCAGGAGGAATATGTAAGTATTTAATTCTTTGAAGTTTTGAATTAGTTTTTACTGTAGAAATTGAATTCATATATCCATTTTATGAAGTGGACTATAATAAGGCTGGAGATTATACTAGCATAGTTATGTTTGCATAGTAATGTTTATGTGAATTTAGAAATTAATTTCTGATGATAATTCATAACCATTGTACCAAATGTGGAAATTATAGAAAATTATAAAGAAGAAAAATTAACACCCGTAACTTTTCCATTCGGTTATAATAGTAGTAGTCACTATGAACTTTTCACTTAACTTCTTTTTGTCTTTTTTCTGCCCGTTTTCACAAGAGGAGATTATAGTACAAACATACTTTTACATACTTCTTGATTTCTCTTTCACATAGAGCTAAAGATTTTTTCCTTTAATAAAATCTAAATCAACGCTGTTTTTTTTTTTTTTAAAGATTTTATTTATTTATTTGAGAGAGAGAGACAGAGTGAGACAGCATGAGAGGGGAAGTCAGAGGAAGAAGCAGACTCCCCATGGAGCTGGGAGCCTGATGCGGGACTCGATCCCAGGACTCCGGGATCGTGACCTGAGCCGAAGGCAGTTGCTTAACCAGCCGAGCCACCCAGGTGTCTAAATCAACGCTGTTTTAACCTAATGCTACAATGAAAACATTAGTGGGGCGACATAATTTAGTTGAAGAATGTAGCAGAATTCAATTACCTGAATTTTGGGGGGAAGTTACATCTTTAAGTCTCCACTTTTATGCTAATGTCTTGTGACCTTGGGAGAGTTTGTCAGTGTATTTTCTCTTTAAAAGGGAAAGAATATGAGGAGCCTGGGTTGCTCAGTCTGTTGAACGTTAGACTTAACGATTTCAGCTCAGGTCATGATCTCAGGGTTGTGAGATCAAGCCCTTCATCAGGCTCTGCACTGGGGTGGAGCCTGCTTGGGATTCTTTCTCTCCCTGTCCTTCTCCTCCTTGCTTGTATGTACAACCTGTCTTTATCAAATAAACAAATACATAAATAAAATGGAAATAATATTATATTTTATGTTTCAGGAATGTTATGGGGGAACAAGTAAGGTAGACACTGCTTTGAACAATAAAAATACAATGAAAATAATAGGCAATCTGAGAGGGAGACAAACCATAGGAGACTCTGAACTATAGGAAACAAACAGGGTTGCTGAAAGTAGGACGCCTCAGGGGTTGAAGTGAGTGAGTGATGGGCATTAAGGAGGGCACTTGACGTAATGAGCACTGGGTGTTATATGCAACTGATGAATCACTGAATTCTTCCTCTGAAACTAGTAATATGCTATATGTTAATTAATTGAATTTAAATAAAATAATAGACATTCTAAGTGTTATGTTTTATTTAGCAAATTCATCTGTGTGTACTTAGTTATTCACCTTATGCACCTTGGATAAATAACTATCTTCAGTGTTCCAGTGAGTTGACAAGTATCTAGAAGTTTTACTTAATAAGTGTGACAAATGACTTTCCTAAGGATCCTCAGTTTTCACATTTGCTTCAAAGTGGCTTTTGTAGAGCTGCATATTTGTTTTTGCTTTCAAGGCTTTTATGATTTTTTTCCCTCCTAAATGAAATAGTTTTTGTTTTTTTTGTTTTTAAAGATTTTATTTATTTATTAGAGAGAGAGAGAGAGAGAGAGGCAGGCAGAGGCAGAGGGAGAAGCAGGCTCCCTGCCGAGCAAGGAGCCCGAAGTGGGACTCGATCCCAGGACGCTGGGATCGTGACCTGAGCTGAAGGCAGCCACTTAACCAACTGAGCGACCCAGGCATCCCAATAGTTGTTATTTTTTAAAATGTTAGTGTGTTCTTAATATTTTGAGAAATGACAATTTTATGATGCAGATTGATGTTATCAACACACATTTTCATTTTAGCTTGGAAGTAAGTGTATACTTTGATCTTAGGCAAGATACTGTGCCTATATAAGTATGCCAAAATAAAATTGATAATTAAATTTTTCTTCTGGGAGCGCCTGGGTGGCTCAGTCAATTAAGCGTTTGCCTTTGGCTTGGGTCATGATCCTAGGGTCCTGAGATCAAGCCCCATATGGGCTCCCTGCTCAGCAGGGAGCCTGTTTCTCCCTCTCCAGCTCCCCTGTGCTTGTGCTCCCTCTCTTGCTGTGTCTCTGTCATAAATAAATAAAATCTTTAAAAATAAAATTAAAAAAAATTTTTTTCTTCTGTTAGTGAGATGGTAACTTTGACCCAAGATGACTCTTGGTTTTCATTTGATATTTCTTGAAGTAGAAGGGAAAATCAGTGATAATATATCTTAATAGGTTTTATATCTTATTAGTTTGTGTATTTTGTTAGATTTATAGTAAGAGAGATACTGGTATCTTATTTTTTCTTGAAGGGCAACATGTCACAATTGAATATATGTTGATTTATAATAAAAATATTTTTTAAATTTAGGAGAAGCTGAATAGCTTGGTACAGAAATGGTTCCCTGAGCTGCCTCTGCTTTATCCTGAAATAGGGTTACTTAAGTACATGGTAAGCTTTGTTGGCCCTGAGAATTAGTACTCTATAGAGAGTTGAAAAGCAAAGATGTTAAATTGTGTGTCAGTGTTAAATTTATGCTATCCTTACTATAAAGATGTTCCTGATGAATAGTTCCTGGGTATTGTTAGAACTTTTCCTTAAGACTATCTTTATTATTGGTGTATTGTATTCTAACGTCTATATTAATTGGCATCTTTTTCTCTCTCTTCTCTTTTCCTCATATCTATTCAGTACATTGCATGACACTCATTTGAATTAGAGGTATTTATTTTTTGAAATGATAAAGCAATTTTAGCTCTTATTTCAAGAGTTAGAATAAAAGCAGGACACTGCCAGTCATGAAGATTTAAAGCAGAATATATCTTTTAAGTTAAAGCAGGCTGGGAAAGAATTCTAGAAAATTGGTTAAGTAGAGATGTTGACATGGGCATAGTTTTCTAGGCAGGCAGGATTCAAAGCCTGGGAGATCAGTGTTTTGGGCAAAAGGCCTATATGGAGAAGGATGGTAAACTCTGGTTCTCAGGGCAGAATCTGTTAGTTCTTTGTATTATATTGTTTGCTAAGGATAAGGGACTAGATGAAAGATCTATTCCTTAAGATTGTCATTAAATTCATGATAATACCTTAAATGTAGTACAGAAATGGTTATACACATAGAATTATGAACTTATGAATATGTAAGATTAAAAGTCCCCTTAAATAGTAAAGCAGTTACTGTAAAATTTTTCCAGACTAGACTTTAAAAGAATGGGGGATTTTCTTCACAGTCATTTAATTTTAGCTTAGACACTCATGTAGGATGGATGAGTAAGTATGTGGTGCTGTGTAGGATTTGAAAATTAGTTTTTAGAAGTGTGCTGATCTCTTTATTATGGAAGATTATAAAATGTTTTAATCATAGCTAATGAACTCCTTTAATGATTTTGAGATGTGTGACTATGATGTATGCCCAGGAAACCTTTGTATGTTGACTGTATTTTGTGGTTTACTTAAATAATATTGACAACACATAAAAATAAAAAACAGAAAACAATTTCAGAACCCCTCTTGCTAAAATTACACCACAATAAAATTTACCTTAATCTAAAAATGTTGATAGGTTTCATCCAGAAAATTTATTCCTTTTAAAATTAGCAGAAATATATAATAGAATTAAAATACTTGAAAACCATTAAAATACTTGAAAACCATTTTCACTTTCAAGGATTCTACAGAGGCAGAGGTGTTAGAATTACTTCATAGTAGTCATAATTTTTATACTTCTCATTCCCATTCTACATCTTTCTTTGTGTCTGTATTCATTTTAATATTTTTAGGAAACACATAAAGTCTTCCAACTAAGCATCAGAGTTTTTTTTTGGATATATATCTGGTTAATCCCAGTCATATTCAGAATTTGTTCTAGAACTGTAGTAGCCATTAAATGTATGTTGATTACACTTTGGGTGAGAGGACTTCAAGAGCCAGGAACTTGAAAAACTAGGAAGATTTCAGTATTTTTATTTTACTGGTTTCTCCAGTAGGGTTGGTGATATCCAAGTCATCTCATAGCATGTAACTAATTATTTTGATGATTTAAAAGTACTGGGATGGTTTGGTTTCTTTAATTGTAACAAAAATTTTTGTCTAGAACTCTGGTGGTCTTCTTACTATGAGTTTGGAACGGGATCTTCTTGATGCTGAGCCCATGAAGGAACTTAGCAGCAAGCGCCCTTTGGTTTGTTCTGAGGTTAATGGGCAGATAATTCTTTTAAAGGTAAGATTAAGTTCTGACCTGTGGAAGATTCAGAAGTATAAGGGGAGTGGTGGTATTATTTTTCAGGAAAGTGAAAATCCATGCTTGTTTTTTAAATTATATGAGTTGAGGGGTGCCTTGATGGCTTAGTCAGTTAAGCGTCTGACTCTTGATTTCAGCTCAGGTCATGATCTCAGGGTCATGAGATTGAGCCCCACATTGGGTGAGATTCTCTCTCTCCCTCTCCCTCTGCTCTTCCCTCCCATCTCTCCCTTCTGCTTAAAAAAATTATATGAGTTGACTGTCACAATGCTTATGTTTTCTGTTTGGCTGCCAGAACTAATTTTGAATTCAGAGTTTCCCTCATTTCCCTAAAATAATATGTATCTTTAATAGAATATACTTGGGCTTTTCTTTTTTGGGTGAACTTATTACATTCTGTCCAATAGTCTTTTAAAATTCTTGCTTTACTTAAGCTTGTCTTTGAAATTTCAACTGTTTTGCCAATACACTTTTCTATTCTTTGATTTCTTAATTGAGCTGGAAAACCGTTAATCATAATAGAATAATTAATTTGGCTCTAGTGGCAATGCATTATAGAATGTACATTAAGGTACAGGTAGAATTGTTCTTTCTTTTCTAAGTTATAGCATTCAAGGCAGATAGAAAAGGTACTTATGCATACAATTTAAAATTAGATATAATTTAGCTTATATAAAAATCACTATGTTTAAGTTGAAATGATGTGTAATTACATTAAGATTTTTAATGTTGGGGGCGCCTGGGTGGCTCAGTGGGTTAAAGCCTCTGCTTTCAGCTCAGGTCATGATCCCAGGGTGCTGGGATGGAGCCCTGCATTGGGCTCTCCGCTCAGCGGGAAGCCTGCTTCCTCCTATCTCTCTTTGCCTACCTCTCTGCCTACTTGTGATCTCTGTCAAATAAATAAATAAAATCTTTAAGAAAAAAAGATTTTTAATGTTGAAATTACCATTGCCTCTCTTTTTGGTACCAGGGCTATTCTGTAGATGTGGACACAGAAGCTAGGGTGATTCAGAGAGCAGCTGCCTATCACAGAGCTTGGAGAGACGCTAAAGAAGAGTCTGGGTTACTACCATTGATATTCCTATTTTTGTGTAAGGTAAAGTTCTTATGTTAATCTCTTGGCAGAAAACATTTTATTTACAGTAAGTTTTAGCTCCGAGCTTTAGAGAGGTTGTTCATTCTTTATAACATAAAGAAAAAGTTGTCTTGTATAATTGATGTATACTAAAAATACATTGAAGAATTTTCACCTTAAGTTTCATTCTATTTTGCTTTTAGTCTGATCCTATGGCTTATCTGATGGTCCCATACTATCCTAGGGCAAACCTGAGTGCTGTTCAAGCCAGTGTGCCTTTAACTTCAGAAGTAAGTAAAAAACACTATTTCCGTGGATATATTAAATGAGAAAATAACTCCTGTTGTTAGAGGGCAATACTATGTTTTATACACTGTGTAAAATTTTGACTGGTATTGTGCTATATATATATATGTGCTACATAATTATCACATCAATCCTGTGGTATAAGTTATCCTGTTATAGACAGATGAGAAAAATGAGGCTTATAGAGATTAAGTGACTTGCACAGGGTCCTCAACAAGAGGCAGGGATAGGAATTGAAATTAGGTCTTTTTCTTTTGGTACCAAAGCCCATGCTTATAACCATTAAGCTGTGTTCTATATAAATTGTGTAGTATAGTGCTTGATATTATAATTGCTTAAGTGACAGCTTTAATTTGCATTGTAAATTTGAATTAGTAATAAAAATAGAGGATGCCCTGATTCTTTTTACCTGGTATTACTATTTAGTCTCTCTTTTCTACATGCTTTAAATGCTCATTATTTATAATCTAAGTCTTCTTAGAGACTGCAGTGTTTTAAGTTATATGTGTATGATGTTACATGATGAGGGCTTCTTGTCTATTTTTTTCTCTATGTTGTATTCTTTTATTAAAGTTTCATTTGGAAGAAGCTTCACTCACTTCTGGAAAAGTCTTTTAATTAAAGAAAAGGCTCAGGTATTAAAATGATTTGCCAACTTCCTGACATCTTTTGTGGGTACTTATCTGTAGGAAGCTTTAAAGGTCATGAAAGGTGTTGCCCAGGGCCTGCATACACTGCACAAGGCTGCCATAGTTCATGGATCACTTCATCAGAACAATGTATTTGCTTTGAATCGTGAACAAGGAATTGTTGGAGATTTTGACTTCACCAAATCTGTGGTAAAGTATTGTGTTTTACAAATAGGTTCTGGACCTCATTTAATATTATTAGACATTAGTTCAGCCTTTTACATGATGTGGTAATTTATTATAAGACCTTTGTTTTGGTTAAGGCATGTAATGTCATGTAGAGTAAGCAAGTATTACCAGCTAGGTGATAGAACAAGAGTTTCTAAATTTGTGCATTATATATTTTAACTCTAAGTATTAGGAGCAACCTAACATCAGTCAATGATACTGAAAATACTAATGATTAATTTTTATCATCATCAAGAAATACTTAATTGCTTGTAAATATGCAAGGAAAACTAGGTGGCCATCTCCAATCTCCCCTTCTGCTGGTGCCCTCTCCTATCAGTAGATTATAGATATACATACATACTGCTAATTTTTTTTTTTAAGATTTTATTTATTCATTTGACAGAGAGAGAGATCACAAGTAGGGACAGAGGCAGGCAGAGAGAGGGGGAAGCAGGCTCCCTGCTGAGCAGAGAGCCTGATGCGGGGCTCGATCCCAGGACCCTGAGACCATGACTTGAGCTGAAGGCAGAGGCCCAACCCACTGAGCCACCAGGTGCCCTCATACTGCTAATTTTTGATTAATGGGGTATTTTTAGAAACTTGGGAACCTCGGACTTTTCCATTTAGTGTAAATGATGGTTCAACTATGTTAGCTGCTAATTTGGTGTCATAATTTTAGTGCCTCAGAAGAGGCAATTAAAAAAGATAGAGTTTTTTTTTTTTTAAATATATTTTTATTTATTTATTTGAGAGAGACACAAAGATAGCAAGTGGGGAAGAGAGGGAGAAGCAGGCTTCCCTGATGAGGAAGGAGGCCGACCTGGGCCTTGATCCCAAGACCCTGGGATTATGACCTGAGCTGATGTTTAACCGACAGAGCCACCCAGGCACCCCTAAAGATAGGAAATTTTAGACAATGGAAGTGCATACTGTGATTTTTTTTTGTTGTTGTTAGAATGGGCAGGCTCAAAATACACATGATCGCATGGGAACATTTTCATTTTTAAAATAACAGCTTTATTGAGGTATAATTCACATAATGTGTACAATTCAGTACTAGTTTTGAGTATATTCACAAAGTTGTGTATTGATCACCACTATCTAATTCCAGAACATTTTTAACACCCCAAAAAAAAGAAACCCAATACAATTTGCAGTCATTCCCCATTTTCTTCTCTACTCATTCCCTTGGAAACTACACTTTCTGTCTCTGTGCTTTACTATTCTGGACCTTTCCTATAAATGGAGTCTTACAATATATGGCCTTCTGTGATTGGCTTATTTCATTTAGCATAACATTTTCAAGGTTCATGTGTCTTGTAGCATGTATCTGAACTTCATTCTTTTTAAAAAATGCCCAGGGGCGCCTGGGTGGCTCAGTGGGTTGATGCCTCTGCCTTCGGCTCAGGTCATGATCCCAGGGTCCTGGGATTGAGCCCCGCATCATTGGGCTCTCTGCTCAGCGGGGAGCCTGCTTCCCCCTCTCTCTGACTGCCTCTCTGCCTACTTATGATCTCTGTCTGTCAAATAAAAAATAAAATCTTTAAAAAAAAAAAAAGCAACCGTTCCTTGCCTTTAAAAAAAAATGCCCAAATAATATATTTTTTTGTATGGATATACCATATTTTGTTTTTACATTCATCAGTTGTTAGACATCTGGGTTGTTTCTACTTTTTGATTATTATGAATAATGCTGCTGTGATCATTAGTTTACAAGTTTTTGTGTGGACATATGTTTTCATTTCTCTTGGGAGTGGAATTATTTTGCTATATGGTAACTCTGTATTTCACTTTTTGAGGAACCAAACTATTTTCCAAAGTGGCTCCATTTTTTACATTCTCATCAGCAATGTATAAGGATTTCAGTTTCTCTACGTTCTTGGTAACATTTTATTTGAGCAGTTCCCTTTTGACTAGTGTAAGTCTTTACTGCTTTATACTTGGGTAATTTGCAAGTCATAGGGTAATGCCACCTGTGTATAAATATGTAGTCTTAATAGTTTTTATATGGTAGCTCAAAAAGATGAGAAAATTAAAATGTAAAACTATAATGAAATGCTGGATTAAGAAAGATTTATACAAAGTAGACTCACTGAAATATTTTTTATCATATTAATTTATCTGAAAATTAGGGTAATGTCCTAAGAAAAATGAATTAGGAGTTTAAAAAAGTTCTCAACTCTTAGGGATCCTGGTTAGTTTACTTTTTGAGCATTCTATTGCACAACTATGCATATCATGACTACTCCAAGAATTATTTTTCCTCTTTTATACTTACTTGTCAACTGTTATTATCTCCCAAAATATTTAGTCTTCATTTAAAGTTACTTACTCTGAAATATTGATTAAACTCATCTTTGCTCTACTCTTTTCATACTGCTTTGAGACTGAAGTATTAATCAGGAGGAAAAATTTGAAAGATAGTCTGTTGTCAAGATCATTGCTTTTCTTACTTTACAATGCATATGAATCACCTAGGATCTTGTTAATATGCAAATTTTTATTTAGCATTTCTGGGGGAGATTTTGCATTTCTAACAAGGTCTCAGGTGATGTTTTAGCTATAGGATTCTTGCCCACACTGTGGGAAGCAAGGATAAATGTAGTGGGAGAAGAGATAATTACTCTTAGTGATATGTACTAGGTAATTATTATGCTAATTACCTTTATCTTTATAGTAACTCTGTGAGACAGATATTATTTCCATTTTACAGTTAATTTAGGCTCAAAGAGGTTAAAACCCAAGTTCACACAGCAAGAAAAATGGCAGAGTGGGAATTGCAGCCAAGGTCTCTCTGAATACGGGGTTCATGTTCTTATTTATCACTGATCTTTTGACACATAAGAAATGGTGTACTTAGAAAATAATCAGTAAGGAAGGAAAGTACATTGTAGACTTCCAGTTTTTAAAAAAGCTTTTTAGAATTTTCAAAATTAGAAAATAGCCCTCCTTCTGCCCTCTCTGAACTTTATTTTTAAAAGAGGTGCCAGGCATCTGGGTGGGTCAGTCGTTAAGTGTCTGCTTTCCACTCGGGTCATGATTCTAGGGTCCTGGGACCGAGCCCCATAGGGGGCTCCCTGCTCCATGGGGAGCCTGCTTCTCCCTCTCCCACTCCCTCTGCGTGTGTTCTCTATTCCCCTGTATCTCTCTCTGTCAGATAAATAAATAAATAAAATCTTTAAAATAAATGAAAGCGGCTCCAAATGTTTAAATAATCGGTGTTTCTTCGTTTTGAATCTACTTGAGTCTGTAATGTGAAATGTAACCAAAGTCTCACTGTTAATTTTATGAGCCTGATTTTAAGAGCAATTTATAATAGCAGAAATTGGGTAACAATATTTGAAAGCAAGAGAGAATGAAATATTTCAAAAGAATTTGTTTTTGTGTTGATTAAATGCAGAGGATTTCACAGAAGGTTACCTCATCCGTATTGCCTCTAAACTATTTGGGGCACCTGGGTGGCTCAGTTAACTGTCTGACTTTGGCTCAGGTCATGATCCCAGGGTCCTAGGATCCGGCCCTGCATTGGGCACCCTGCCTGGTGGGGAGCCTGCTTCTCCCTTTCCCTTTGCTTGCTGCTCCCCCAACTTATGCTCCCTACTTGTGCTCTCTCTCTGTCTCAAATAAATAAATAAAAAATCTTAAAAAAATATTTAACTTACTGTTTTTATAGAGTCAGCGAGCCTCAGTGAACATGGTGGTTGGTGACTTGAGTTTGATATCACCTGAACTGAAAATGGGAAAGCCAGCTTCTCCAAGTTCTGACTTATATGCTTATGGCTGCCTTTTATTATGGGTATGTTATTTTTTTATTGAAATAGATTAGTCATATATAAGAATATATAAGTATGTGCAAATATATTTACATATACTTAAGTATATAAAGTGAGTGGTTTTCCTCAACATACTGCTCTGGATAAAAAGCAGTGGTAGCTTTTTAGTAAAAAGATTTAGTAGAAAATTACTTTTTTTCCTCTTTTTTGAAAAAGTTTTATCATAAACTGTGTACTTTTAGGGTGCCTAGGTGGCTCAGTGAGTTAAAGCCTCTGCCTTTGGCTCAGGTCATGATCCCAGAGTCCTGGGATCAAGCCCTGTGTCAGGCTCCCTGCTCAGCAGGAAGCCTGCTTCTTCCTCTCTCAATCCCCCTGCTTGTATTCCCCCTCTTGCTGTGTCTTTCTCTGTCAAATGAATAAATAAAATCTTTAAAAAAAACATTAAAAAAATAAACTGTATATTTTCTATCATCTATTGTATATTTACTACCAGTTGGCTTGATATATGTTTTACATATCATGCTATTATGTTAGTTTTATTAAAGTCAAGATTAACAATAAAGATGATTTGTCCTATATTATTCTATAAACAGTTCATGCATATGTGGAAAATAAATGTTAAATGAGCCTTGAGTAAGTGTTCCTGCTCACACTATAAACCTAGTAGCTGCTTTTTTATCCATGGCTTAAATTTACTCTTCCTACAGATTATGAGGGATTAAGTATTAACAAGGAAGGAATGTCTGTTTTTACTTCTTTTGCTTAGCATTGTACTGGAGATTCTAGCCCAGGGGTCAGCAGAGTTTTTTATAAAATGCCAGATGGTAAATATTTTAGGCTTTGGGAGCCATATGGTCTCTGCTGCTGTGGAAAGTAGCCATAAATACATTTAAATGAGTGAATGGCTGTGTTCCAGTAAAGCTTTATTTATGGACATTGAAATTTGAATTTCATACAATTTTCATGTGCCATGAAATAGTATTCTTTAATTTTCTTTTAAACATTAAAAAATATGAAACCATTCTTGGATTATAGGCTGTACACAGATAAGCAGTGGCATAGATTTGGCAATGGGACCATAGATTGCTGATCCTGGTTTTAGCCAGTATGATAAGGCAACGAAAAGAAATAAAATGCATAAAGTTTAAAAATGAAGAAGTAAAGCTGTTTTTATTTGAAGATGAAATTAATTATGTGCAGCTTTAGAACTGCACTTAAGAGCTGCTGGAATTAACAAATTTAGCAAGGTTGCAGGATGCAAAATCAGTATAATTAACTGGGTTTCTATATACTAGCAACAAACAATAGGAAATCGAAATTAAAAAGTCATTTACATGGGTATTAAAAATATGGAATTTTTAGGGATGAATATGACAAAAAGTATTCAAGACCTATACCCTGAAAACTGATGTATTGTTGAGAGAGATTAAAGGAGACATAATTAAATGGAGAGCTGCATCATGGTCATGGACTATAAGATTGAATGTTGTATGGATGTGAATACTTTTTTTTTTTTAAGATTTTATTTTTTTGAGAGAAAGCATAAGCAGGGGGAGGGGCAGAGCATGAGTTGGGGGAGGGGCAGAGGAAGCACGAGAGACGACTGAGCAAGGAGTCTGACTGACATGGGGCTGTATTCCAGGACCCTGAGATAAATGGGTCTATGGATTCAATACAATTTCAACAAAAATGCTTCTAGGCCTTTTTTTTTTTAAATAGTAATTGACAATCAGGTGTACTTTATATTGAAATATATAGAAGCTGGGGTAGCTATAACAGTTTTTGAAAATTTAAACTACCTGATTTTAAGGCTTAATAAAATTATAATAATCAAACACTGTGATGTTGGTGTTAAAGTTGGACATACAGAACGATGGAACAGCATAAAGACAGTAGAAATAGAAGAAATAGGGGCACCTGGGTAGCTCAGTGGGTTAAGCCTCTGCCTTCAGCTTAGGTCATGATCCCAGGGTCCTGGGATTGAGCCCTACATTGGGCTCTCTGCTCATCAGGGAGCCTGCTTCCCCCTCGATCTCTCTGTGCTGCTCTGCCTACTTGTGATCTCTCTCTCTGTGTCAAATAAATAAATAAATAAAATCTTTAAAAAAAAAAGGAAATAGAAGAAATAGTAGAAATATCTGATCAGTTGATTTTTGACAAAGATTTCAAGGGAATTCTGTGAAGAAAATGATCATCTTCAACAAATGGTGCTGTAACAACTGGATATCTATATATAAAAAATAAACTGGGGACGCCTGGGTGGCTCAGTTGGTTGAGCAGCTGCCTTTGGCTCAGGGCATGATCCCAGCGTCCTGGGATTGAGTCCCACATCGGGCTCCTTGCTTGGCAGGGAGCCTGCTTCTCCCTCTGCCTCTGCCTGCCACTCTGTCTGTGCTCACTCTCTCTCTCTCTCTCTAACAAATAAATAAATAAAATCTTAAAAAAAAAATAAACTGACTTAATCCTTGCACAATTTATAAAAATTGTCTATAAATGTATATTAGATTTAAATGTAAAACTGAAGTCTTTATTTTTTTTAAATAAATTGATTAACATATAGTATATTGTTAGTTTCAGAGGTAGAGTTCAGTGATCCATTGGTTACATATAATACTCAGTGCTCATTACTTCAAGTGCTCTCTCCTTAATGCCCATCACCCACTTACCCCATCTCTCCCTTCCCTCCTCTCCTCCAGCAACCCTCAGTTTGTTTTCTATAGTTAAGAGTCTCTTAGGATTTATCTGCCTCTCTGATTTCTTCATATTTTATTTTTCCTTCCCTTCCCCCGTGTTCATCTGTTTTGTTTCTTCAGTTCCACATATGCGTGAAGTCATATATTTGTCTTTCTCTGATCGACTTTGTTAAGCATAATACCCTTTAGTTCTATCCACATCATTGCAAATGGTAGAATTTCATTTTTTTGATAACTGAGTAATATCCCATTGTATATATATACCACATCTTCTTTATTCATCAGTGGATGGACATCTGGGCTCTTTCCATATTTGGATTGCAGACATTGCTGCTGTAAACATTGTGGTGCATATGCCCCTTAGAATTACTATTAAAACCTAAGTCTTTAAAACTGGAATAAAACATAGGAGATAATTTTATTAACTTTGAGTTTGGCAAAGATTTCTTGTAATAGGATATTAAAAAACATCAAGTATAAAAGAAGAAAATCAGGGGAGCCTGGGTGGCTCAGTGGGTTAGAGTCTCTACCTTTGGCTCAGGTCATGGTCCCAGGGTCCTGGGATCGAGCCCCACATCAGGCTCTCTGCTCAGTGGGGAGCCTGCTTCCCCCTCTCTCTCTGCCTGGCTCTGCCTACTTGTGATCTCTGTCAAATAAATAAAAATCTTTAAAAAAATCAGTAATTCATATTTGATCAAAATTCAAAACTTTGCTTTTCAGAAGACACTTCTACAAAAATGAAAGGCAAGACACACACAGACTGGGAGAAAGTATTTGCAAAAAGCTTGTACCTAATTTACAAAGAGCTCTTAAAACTCAGTAATAAGACAACTCAGTTTAAAAATGGACAAATTTGTTTAAATAGACATTTTACAAAATAGGATGCCTAGATGGTAAATAAACATGGGGAAAGATGCACTCAGTATCTTTAGTTATTAGGCAAAAGCAAATAAAAACCAAAATGAGGGGCACCTGAATGAATGGCTCAGACAGTTAAGCGTCTGCCTTCGGCTCAGGTCATGATCCCAGTGTCTTGGGTTCAAGCCCTGCATCTCCCTCTCCCACTCCCCCTGCTTGTGTTCCCTCTCTTGCTGTGTCTCTCTCTGTCAAATAAATAAATAAAATCTTTAAAAAAAAAAACCCAAATGATATACTACTATACTTCTACTAGGATGCCTAAAATAAAAAAGAGTGACCATACCAAGTGTTGACTAAGATGTGTAACAACTGCAACTCTCATATATTGCTGAGAGTAATGTAAGTGGAGCAACCACTCCGGGAAACTAAATTTGGCAGTTTGTTAAAAGGTTAAACATAACACCTACCATGTGACCCAGCCAGCCACTTTTACTCCTACGTAGTTAGCCAAGAGACATGAAAGCATATGTCCACACAGAGTTGTATGCAAATATTTAAAGACATTTTATTTGTGATAGCCCCAAACTGGGAACAACTGAAATACTTATAAACTGGGTGAATGGATAAACAGTTTGCTGCATATCTATTGGAATACTGCTAGCAATAAAAAGGAAAGAACTATTAATACATCCAGGAATATGGATGAATCTTAAAATCATCCTGCCAGGCTAAGGAAACCAGAGGAAAGGAAGACTACATATTTTTTGGTTCTATTTATATAAACTTCTGAAAAGTATACACTTACCTTTAGTGATATAAAGGAGACCATTAATGCCCGGGGTTTGAGGGTAGAGGAGAAACAGGAGGGATGGATTACAAAGTGGCATTACCAAATTTTTTTGGCATGATCACTGTGTTTCACTAGCTTGACTGTGGTGATTTTGTAGGCATATACATAGATCAAAACTAATCATATTACCTTAAAATATATGTAGTTTGTTGAACATCAATTATATCTCAATAAAGTTGTTACCAAAAGAGTGTTTATACCTCCACACATGGTAATCATAGGGGATCTTACTCTCCACTTAATTATTCACAAGTTTTAGCCTTTTGCTGGCTTGTGTATTTAGAGTTTAGTTTCATAGAACCATCATAGTCATGGAAATGATTAAACTGGCATCATTTTAATCATTGCTTCAGTAATCTATTTCTTCTTTACATCAGAGTGATGAAAGTAAATGTGTTGTCTATTTTTATGTTCCTCAGAGCTGTCATAAGATACCATTTATGTATGGTAATAGTCTTTATTTAATCTATTTTCTTTCTTCTTCAAATGGTAGTAAAGAGCTCTATATGAGTCCGTATACTTTTGTGCTGAATTTCTGCTCTTTAGTGTTAAGGTCTTTTTTTTTTTTTTTAATATTTTATTTATTTATTTGACAGAGAGAGATCACAAGTAGGGGGAGAGGCAGGCAGGAAGCAGGCTCCCTGCTGAGCAGAGAGCCCGATTTGGGGCTCGATCCCAGGACCCTGAGATCATGACCTGAGCCGAAGGCAGAGGCTTTAACCCACTGAGCCACCCAGGTGCCCCAGTGTTAAGGTCTTTTAAAATTATTTTTTTTTTAGTAATCTCTATGCCCAATGTGGGGCTCAGACTCACAACCCAGAGATCAAAATTGCATGCTCTACCAACTGAGCCAGCCAGACACCCCTAAAACTTTATTTTCTAACTAGCATGTAGTACAGTTGACTATTTTTGGCATTCAGTCCTATGAATTTTAACATATGTATAGATTAGTATAATTATCATAATTAGGATGAGGAGCTCTTCCATAATTCAAAAAAACTTCTATCTGATGTCCCTTTGTAGTCCCTCCCCCTAACTCTTAACCCTTGGGAACTGCTGCTGTTTTCTCTATCACTGTAGTTTTTTTTTTTTTTTTAAGAATGTCATATAAATGGTGATTATGAACCTTTTGAGACTCAATTCCTCACTCAGCATAATCCTTTGAGATTCATCCAAGTTGTTTAGTATAGCAGTAGTCTATTCCCTTTTTGCTGCTGAGTAGTATTTTTTTTTAAAAGATTTTATTTATTTATCTGACAGAGAGAGATCACAAGTATGCAGAGAGGCAGGCAGAGAGAGAGAGAGAGAGAGGGAAGCAGGCTTCTTGCTGAGCAGAGAGCCCAATGTGGGACTCGATCCCAGGACCCTGAGATCATGACCTGAGCCGAAGGCAGCGGCTTAACCCACTGAGCCACCCAGGCGCCCCCTCAAATTAGATTTCTTAATATTTCTTTCTTTCTTTTTTTTTTTTTTTTAAGATTTTATTTATTTATTTTAGAGAGAGAGAGTGAGAGAGAGCATGAGAGGGGAGAAGGTCAGAGGGAGAAGATGACTCCCCATGGAGCTGGGAGCCCGATGCGGGACTCGATCCCAGGACTCCGGGATCATGACTTGAGCTGAAGGCAGTTGCTTAACCAACTGAGCCACCCAGGCGCCCCTTAATATTTCTTAATATTGGGTGGCGAGCATTTAAAAATATATTCTAGGGGCGCCTGGGTGGCTCAGTGGGTTAAAGCCTCTGTCTTCGGCTCAAGTCATGATCCCGGGGTCCTGGGATTCAGCCCCACATCAGGCTCTCTGCCTAGCAGGAAGCCTGTTTCCCCTCCTTTCTCTCTGCCTGCCTCTCTGCCTACTTGAGATCTCTGTCAAATAAATAAACAAAATCTTAAAAAAATATATAAAAATATATTCTAGATAAGGGTGGCTCGGTAGCTCAGTACATTAAGTGTTTTCCTTTTTTTTTTTTATTTATTTTTATTTTTTTAAAGATTTTATTTATTTATTTGACAGAGATCACAAGCAGGCAGAGAGGCAAGCAGAGAGAGAGGAGGAAGCAGGCTCCCCGCCGAGCAGAGAGCCCGATGCGGGGCTCGATCCTAGGACCTTGGGATCATGACCTGAGCCGAAGGCAGAGGCTTTAACCCACTGAGCCACCCAGGCGCCCCTTAAGTGTTTTCCTTTGACTAAGGTCATGATCCCAGAATCCTGGGATCAAGGCCCCTCCTTGGGCTCCTTGCTCAGCAAGGAGTCTGCTCCTCCTTCTTCCTCTGTCTGCCAGTCTCCCTGCTTGTGCTCTCTGTCAAATAAATCTTTAAAAAAAAAAATACACACACACACACACACACACACACAGTCTAGATGTAAATTCCTTGTGTCATTTACAAACATTTTTCCTAGTCTACAGCTTGTATTTTTATTCTCCTAACAGTGTCTTTTGCAGAGAAAAAGGATTTGATTTTCATGAAGTTCAATTTATTATTGTTTTCCTTCTGTGGATTATGTTTTGGTATTGTATCTAAGAATTCTTTGCCTAATCCAGGGTCATGAAGATTTTCTCTTGTTATTCCCCTCTAAAAGCTTTATGGTTACATGCTTTACATTTAGCTCTAGGATCAGTTTTCTTTTTTTTTAAAGATTTTATTTATTTATTTGACAGGCAGAGATAACAAGCAGGCAGAGAGGCAGGCAGAGAGAGAGAGAGGAGGAAGCAGGCTCCCTGCTGAGCAGAGAGGCCAATGCAGGGCTCAATGCCAGGACCCTGGGATCATGACCTGAGCCAAAGGCAGAGGTTTTAATCCACTGAGCCACCCAGGCGCCCCTATAGGATCAGTTTTGATGTAATTTTTGTATAAGGAGTGAGGTTTATGTCAATGTCTGTGTACTTTGCAAATGATGTCCCACTGTTCCAACACCATTTGTTAAAGACTTATTTTCTACTGACTTTCTTGGCCTCTTTGTAAAATATTAGTTGGTCATGTTTGTGTAAGTCTGTTTCTGGACTCTATTCTGTTCCATTGAGCTATATATGTACCTTTTTACTAATACCACACTGTCTTGATTATTCTGTCTTTATGGTAAGTCTTAACAATTGGGTAGTAGGTACAAGGTCAGTGGGCTGGGGCTGGGCCATTGTGCAGGTGGGTGCTTGTAACAGCCTGGCCCATTCATAGTCAGACCTGGTACGTGGATGAGTCCACTCACTACCAGAGGTGGCCCCACCATGCTGTGCTTGGCCACCTGGTCAGCCTGGAGCAGCTGTGCTGGCTCAGGATTCTTTACTGGAAGCTGGCTGCTGACAAATATGAGAATGATCAAGAATTAGAGAAGATCTGAAGAGAAACTACTTTTGGATGGACATAATAGCCATATATGAAGTAAACTACCAAAGTATGAAGAAAAGATTAAAATGTTCTATGAGGAGCATTTGCACCTGGATCTGCTGCATCTTGGACGGGTACTTTGATGGAGAGATAAAGAGAACCAGTGGATCCTCATTCTCATGGAAGAAGGAGACATGATAACTCTTTCTGTAGGGATTTATTTTCAGCCTTGTCTCATCTAGAATGCAGTCCTTTTCCCTGCTTTAGTGTTCTGTCAACATACTATATATTTTTATTTGTGTTTATTACTGTCTGCTTCTGCCAGTACAGTGTAAGCTTTTTGGGGACAGCTTGTGTGTCTTACTTGCTGCTGTATCTGCAGTATGCCTGGTGCAGAGGAGGCACTCACATACTAACTGAGTGAATGCATGTCTTTATGGTATCAGAATGAATGCTTAAATTTTAGCCACAATTATGTACTGAAGTAGTAGGCTTTTTTTTTTTTTTTTTAAGTATGCCATATTGTTTTGGTGAGTTCATCTACTCGTTTTTTATTTATGGCAACTTATACATTTCTTTGGAAACTTGTTTGAAGATTATTAAAAATTCCAACTCCTAATGTATTTCTAGGAGATGTTAGTAGTCATACTGATCCATCGAATAACTAACCTTGGATTTTCTGGACTTTCTTAAGAACTTGAGATGCATACCTTCTTGCAATTTCAGTTACTTTCTAAAAACAGGGTTTTGTGATCCCCTGTAATTTTTCCTTTACAGAAGTAGTAGAATTCAATCCAGTGCATTTTTATCTTGACAGAATTTCCTAACCTCTCGTTTTACTATAACTGCTCTTAAATCTCCAATATGTTTTTGTGCACTTTTTTTTCTCCTCATGTGTCAGCAACTTTCTAGCTTCTCTTCTTTCCGTCATCAGCCTTGAACCCCATCATAGAATGTCCAGACTATCCTGTATTCCCTTTTATTCCTTTTGTTCCCTTCAGTCTCTTTAAGACCTTAATTCTAGGTATGTTTTATGGCCTGCTATATATGCTTAAAAAATGTTCTTAACCAATTTCAAAAAAAGTTTTATTTTCCATACATGAATGAATTTTTTTTTAAATTTAATAGATGTTTTTTAAATTTTTTTTAATTTAAGCTTTATTTAAACATATATATGTAACCCCACCACCCTCACCCAACCCCTCTTCCCCCCACCCCCCTCAGTTTGTTTTATGACATTAAGAGTCTCTTTTGGTTTGTCTCCCTCCCAATCCCATCTTGTTTCATTTTTACTTTTCCTACCACCTTAACTCCCACCCCCGTTGCATCTCCACTTCCTCATACCAGGGAGATCATGTGATAGTTGTCTTTTTCCAGTTGACTTATTTCGCTAAGCATAATACTCTCTAGTTCCGTCCATGTCGTCGCAAATGGTAAGATTTCATTTCTTTTGATGGCTGCATAGTATTCCATTGTATATATATACCACTTCTTCTTTATCCCTTCATCTGTTGATAGACATCTAGGTTCTTTCCATAACTTGGCTATTGTGGACATTGCTGCTATAAACATTCGGGTACACGTGACCCTTTGGATCACTACATTGGTATCTTTAGGATAAATACCCAGTAGTGCAATTGCTGGGTCATAAGGTAGCTCTATTTTCAATTTTTTGAGGAACCTCCATGCTGTTTTCCAGAGTGGTTGCACCAGCTTGCATTCCCACCAACAGTGTAGGAGGGTTCCCCTTTCTCCACATCCTCGCCAGCATCTGTCATTTCCTGACTTGTTCATTTTAGCCATTCTGACTGGTGTGAGGTGGTATCTCATTGTGGTTTTGATTTGTATCTCCCTGATGCCCAGTGATATGGAGCACTTTTTCATGTGTCTGTTGGCCATCTGGATGTCTTCTTTGCAGAAATGTCTGTTCATGTCCTCTGCCCATTTCTTGATTGGATTATTTGTTCTTTGGGTGTTGAGTTTGCTAAGCTCTTTGTAGATTTTAGATACTAGCCCTTTATCTGATATGTCATTTGCAAATATCTTTTCCCACTCTGTCAGTTGTCTTTTGGTTTTGTTGACTGTTTCCTTTGCTGTGCAAAAGCTTTTGATCTTGATGAAGTCCCAATAGTTCATTTTTTCCCTTGCTTCCCTTGCCTTTGGCGTTGTTCCTAGGAAGAAGTTGCTGCGGCTGAGGTCGAAGAGGTTGCTGCCTGTGTTCTCCTCAAGGATTTTGATGGATTCCTTTCTCACGTTGAGATCCTTCATCCATTTTGAGTCTATTTTCGTGTGTGGTGTAAGGAAATGGTCCAATTTCATTTTTCTGCATGTGGCTGTCCAATTTTCCCAACACCATTTGTTGAAGAGGCTATCTTTTTTCCATTGGATGTTCTTTCCTGCTTTGTTGAAGATTAGTTGACCATAGAGTTGAGGGTCTATTTCTGGGCTCTCTATTCTGTTCCATTGATCTATGTGTCTGTTTTTGTGCCAGTACCATATTATCTTAATGATGACAGCTTTGTAGTAGAGCTTGAAGTCGGGAATTGTGATGCCACCAACTTTGGTTTTCTTTTTCAATATTCCTTTGGCTATTCGAGGTCTTTTCTGGTTCCATATAAATTTTAGGATTATTTGTTCCATTTCTTTGAAAAAATTGGATGGGATTTTGATAGGCATTGCATTAAATGTGTAGATAGCTTTAGGTAGCATAGACATTTTCACGATATTAATTCTTCCAATCCATGAGCATGGAACTTTTTTCCATGTCTTTGTGTCTTCCTCAATTTCTTTCATGAGTACTTTATAGTTCTCTGAGTATAGATTCTTTGCCTCTTTCGTTAGGTTTATTCCTAGGTATCTTATGGTTTTGGGTGTAATTGTAAATGGGATTGACTCCTTAATTTCTCTTTCTTCTGTCTTGTTGTTGGTGTAAAGAAATGCAACTGATTTCTGTGCATTGATTTTATATCCTGACACTTTACTGAATTCCTGTACAAGCTCTAGCAGTTTTGGAGTGGAGCCTTTTGGGTTTTCCACATATAGTATCATATCATCTGCAAAGAGCGATAGTTTGACTTCTTCTTTGCCGATTTGGATGCCTTTAATTTCTTTTTGTTGTCTGATTGCTGAGGCTAGGACTTCTAGTAATATGTTGAATAGCAGTGGTGATAGCGGACATCCCTGCCGTGTTCCTGACCTTAACGGAAAAGCTCTCAGTTTTTCTCCGTTGAGAATGATACTTGCCGTGGGTTTTTCATAGATGGCTTTGATAATATTGAGGTATGTGCCTTCTATCCCTACACTTTGAAGAGTTTTGATTAGGAAGGGATGTTGCACTTTGTCAAATGCTTTTTCGGCATCTATTGAGAGTATCATATGGTTCTTGTTCTTTCTTTTGTTAATGTACTGTATCACACTGATTGATTTGCGGATGTTGAACCAACCCTGCTGCCCTGGAATAAATCCCACTTGGTCGTGGTGAATAATCCTTTTAATGTACTGTTGGATCCTATTGGCTAGTATTTTGGTGAGAATTTTTGCATCTGTGTTCATCAAGGATATTGGTCTGTAATTCTCTTTTTTGATGGGTTCCTTGTCTGGTTTGGGGATCAAGGTGATGCTGGCCTCATAAAATGAGTTTGGAAGTTTTCCTTCCATTTCTATTTTTTGGAACAGTTTCAGGAGAATAGGAATTAATTCTTCTTTAAATGTTTGGTAGAATTCCCCTGGGAAGCCATCTGGCCCTGGGCTTTTGTTTGTTTGGAGATTTTGGATGACTGTTTCAATCTCCTTACTGGTTATGGGCCTATTCAGGTTTTCTATTTCTTCCTGGTTCAGTTTTGGCAGTTTATATGTCTCTAGGAAAGCATCCATTTCTTCCAGATTGTCGAATTTGTTGGCATAGAGTTGTTCATAATATGTTCTTATGATTGTTTGTATTTCTTTGGTGTTGGTTGTGATCTCTCCTCTTTCATTCATGATTTTATTTATTTGGGTCCTTTCTCTTTTCTTTTGGATAAGTCTGGCCAGGGGTTTATCAATCTTATTAATTCTTTCAAAGAACCAGCTCCTAGTTTCATTGATTTGTTCTATTGTTTTTTTGGTTTCTATTTCATTGATTTCTGCTTTGATCTTTATTATTTCTCTTCTCCTGCTGGGTTTGGGCTTTCTTTGTTGTTCTCTCTCGAGTTCCTTAAGGTGTAGGGTTAGGTTGTGTATTTGAGACCTTTCCTGTTTCTTGAGATAGGCTTGTATCGCTATATATTTTCCTCTCAGGACTGCCTTTGCTGTGTCCCACAGAATTTGGATCGTTGTGTTTTCATTATCCTTTGTTTCCATGGTTTTTTTCAATTCTTCTTTAATTTCCTGGTTGACCCATTCATTCTTCAGAAGGATGCTGTTGAGTTTCCATGTATTTGTGCTCTTTCCACATTTCCTCTTGTGATTGAGTTCTAGCTTCAGAGCATTGTGGTCTGAAAATATGCAGGGAATGATCCCAATCTTTTGATACCTGTTGAGACCTGATTTATGACCCAGGATGTGATCTATTCTGGAGAATGTTCCATGGGCACTAGAGAAGAACGTGTATTCTGTTGCTTTGGGGTAGAATGTTCTGAATATATCTGTGATGTCCATCTCGTCCAGTGTGTCATTTAAGACCTTTATTTCCTGGTTGATCTTTTGCTTGGATGATCTATCCATTTCAGTGAGGGGTGTGTTAAAGTCTCCAACTATTATTGTATTCTTGTCAATGTGTTTCTTTGATTTTGTTATTAATTGGTTTATATAGTTGGCTGCTCCCATGTTAGGGGCATAGATATTTAAAATTGTTAGATCTTCTTGTTGGACAGACCCTTTGAGTATGATATAGTGTCCTTCCTCATCTCTTATTATAGTCTTTGGCTTAAAATCTAATTGATCTGATATAAGGATTGCCACCCCAGCTTTCTTCTGATGTCCATTAGCATGGTAAATTGTTTTCCACCCCCTCACTTTCAATCTGGAGGTGTCTTCAGGTCTAAGATGAGTTTCTTGTAGGCAGCATATTGATGGGTTTTGTTTTTTTATCCATTCTGAAACCCTGTGTCTTTTGATTGGGGCATTTAGCCCATTTACATTCAGGGTAACTATTGAGAGATATGAGTTTAGTGCCATTGTATTGCCTGTATGGTGATTGTTACTGTATAATGTCTCTGTTCCTTTCTGGTAATACTTTTAGGGTCTCTCTTTGCTTAGAGGACCCCTTTCAATATTTCCTGTAGAGCTGGTTTGGTGTTTACAAACTCTTTCAGTTTTTGTTTGTCCTGGAAGCTTTTAATCTCTCCTTCTATTTTCAATGATAACCTAGCTGGATAAAGTATTCTTGGCTGCATGTTTTTCTCGTTTAGTGCTCTGAATATATCATGCCAGTTCTTTCTGGCCTGCCAGGTCTCTGTGGATAAGTCTCCTGCCAATCTAATATTTTTACCATTGTACGTTACAGACTTCTTGTCCCGTGCTGCTTTCAGGATTTTCTCTTTGTCGCTAAGACTTGTAAATTTTACTATTAGATGGCAGGGTGTGGACCGATTCCTATTGATTTTGAGGGGTATTCTCTGCACCTCCTGGATTTTGATGCGTGTTCCTCTTGCTGTATTAGGGAAATTCTCTACAATAATCCTCTCCAGTATACCTTCTGCTCCTCTTTCTCTTTCTTCTCTTTCTGGAATCCCAATTATTCTAATGTTGTTTCATCTTATGGTATCACTTATCTCTCAAATTCTCCCTTCGTCGTCCAGTAGTTGTTTGTCTCTCTTTTGCTCAGCTTCTTTATTCTCTGTCATTTGGTCTTCTATATCACTAATTCTTTCTTCTGCCTCATTTATCCTAGCAGTAAGAGCCTCCATTTTTGATTGCACCTCATTAATAGCTTTTTTTATTTCAACTTGATTAGACTTTAGTTCTTTTATTTCTCCAGAAAGGGTTTTTATTTCTCCCGACAGGGTTTCTCTAATATCTTCCATGCCTTTTTCGAGCCCGGCTAGAACCTTGATAATCGTCATCCTGAATTCCAGATCTGACATATTACCAATGTCTGTATTGATTAGGTCCCTAGCCTTCGGTCCTGTCTCCTGCTCTTTTTTTTGTGGTGAGTTTTTCCGCCTTGTCATTTTGTCCAGATAAGAATCTGCTGTTTTCCCTGTTAAGTGAACTTGGTCTTGGCTGGGTTTCTTTGATCTTCTGGGGGAGGGGCCTGTTGTGATTCTCCGGTGTCTTTGCCCCAGGTGGAGTTGCACCGCCCTTACCAGGGGCCGGGCTAAGTAATCCTCTCAGGTTCGCTTTTGGGAGCTTTTGTTCCCTGAACGCTTTCCGTAGAGTTCCGGAGGACGGGAATGACAATGGTGGCCTCCCAATCTCCGGTGCAGAGGAGCCGAGAGCTAGGGGCCCCAGTCTTCAGTGCGCCTTCAGAGAAAAGCATTTAATCCCTCCGGTCTCCCCAGCCCACGTTTGTGCCCGGAGACCGCGTGCGCCCGGAGACTGTGCTCAGAGGAAATCATGCGTAAGCAGTCCGGTCTCACTGGCTTCTGGGAGCACTCCGAGCTCACCCAGCCTGTGACCAAGCGTCTCTGTCTCTGGCAGAGTCCCACCCGGAGTCTCTGAACCCCGTAGATCCCTGAGCTCTCCCGGGTTGGAGTCTCCCTGGCTCTTGTGGGGACCCCTCACACAGAGCACCGGCCCGTGCCACAGAGCACCGGTCCGTGTCACAGACCACTAGGAAACCTCGGCTCTGTCTCTGCAGCAGGCTTCCCTGCTCTAATACCTGTGAGCTCTGCGACACTCAGACACCCCCGATCCTTCTGTGACCCCGTGCAACCTGAGTCCACGTTATTCCCGTGAGGTCTTCACCCCAGTTTAGCCTTTGGAGCGATGTCCCTCCGTGGAGCAGACTTTTAAAAGTCCTGATTTTGTGCTCCGCCGCTTGCAGGGAGCCGGCCCCTCCCCCTGGGGTCTATCTTCCCGTCGCGTTGGATTCACTTCTCCGCTGGTCCTACCTTTCAGAAAGTGGTCGATTTTCTGTTTCTAGAATTGTTGTTTTTCTTCTCTTCCATCTCCTGTTGGATTTGTAGGTGTTTGGAATGGTTTGATAGGCTATCTAGCTGATCTCCTGCTGGCTGATGTCGTCTCAGCCTGCTACTTCTCCGCCATCTTGACTCCTCCTCTAATAAATGTTTTAATGAATAAACTTGAATATCAGTGGAGTTTATATCACAACCTAATATTATGACTTCCTTTTTTAAAATTTAATTAATTTTTTTTCAGTGTTCCAAGATTCATTGTTTATGCACCACACCCAGTGCTCCATGCAATATGTATCCACCACCAGGCTCACCCAACCCCCCAACCCTGTTCCTTCTAAAACCCTCAGATTTTTTTCTCAGGATTCAGTCCCACCTCACTTCTCTCCTTCTTCCAATGTCCTCCGTGTTATTCCTTATGATCCAAAAGTAAGTGAAACCATATGATAATTGACTCTCTGGGCTTGACTTATTTCACTCAGCTTAATCTCCTCCAGTCTCTTCCATGCTGATACAAAAGTTGGGTATTCATTCTTTCTTATGGAGGCATAATACTCCATGGTATATATGGACCATATCTTCTTTATCCATTCATCTATTGAAGGGCATCTTGGCTCTTTCCACAGTTTGGCAACTGTGGCAATTGCTGCTATGAACATTGGGGTACAAATGGCCCTTCTTTTCACTATATCTATATCTTTGGGGGAAGATACCCAATAGTGCAATTTCAGGGCCATAGGGTAGCCTTATTTTTAATTTCTTAAGGAATCTCCACATTGTTTTCCAAAGTTTGCTGCACCAAATTGCATTCCCACCAACAGTGTAAGAGGGTTCCCCTTTCTCTACATCCTCTTGAACACTTGTTGTTCAATGTCTTGTTAATTTTGGCCATTCTAACTGGTGTAAGATGGTATCTCAATGTAGTTTTTATTTGAATCTCCCTGATTGCTAATGATGATGAATATTTTTTTCATGTGTCTGTTAGCCATTTGTATGTCTTCTTTGGAGAAGTGCCTGTTCATGTCTTCTGCCCATTTTTCGATGTGATTATCTGTTTTGTGTGTGATGAGTTTGAGGGGTTCTTTATAGATCTTGGATATCAGCCCTTTGTCTGTAGTGTCATTTGCGAATATCTTCTCCCATTCCGTGGGTTGCCTCTTTGTTTTGTTGACTATTTCCTTTGCTGTGCAGAAGCTTTTGATCTTGGTGACGTCCCAGATGTTCATTTTCGCTTTTGTTTCCTTTGCCTTTGGAGATATGTCTTGAAAGACATTGCCATGGCTGATGTCGAAGAGGTTACTGCCTATGTTCTCCTCTAGGATTTTGATAGATTCCTGCCTCACTTTGAGGTCTTTTATCCATTTTGAGTTTATCTTTGTGTATGGTGTAAGAGAATGGTTGAGTTTCATCCTTCTATACACAGCTGTCCAATTCATACGTGAATAAATTTTATTGAAGTCATATATTTGATTTTTCCCATAGTATGACCAAACATTGTTAATTTAAGGACATTATTATGTCTAACATGATGATAATATACTCCCTTGATAGGAGCACATAAAGCATTTTTGGCACTTAACTAAGTACTTTAAGAAACTATTTCATTGCCCACTGTGAGGGAGCCCATTGTTATCTCAAGTGTGGACATGAGGATTGTGTGAGTTAAGGAAGGACATTGCTGCTGCTTAAGTGATTTCTCATCAGTCCTTTGAGGCTTTTTGCAGACCACCTTCTCCCTTCACTAAACATATTATTAAGTCTTGGAGGCATAGCCTTTACTGAAGCCAATTATGAATAGTTTTGATCCTTCATGGTTTCTCATGAGAAATCCACTGTCATTTGAATCGTTGGTTTTTAGGTAATGGGATGTTTTTCTTTAGCACTTCTACAATTTTTCCTTGTCTTTAGTTTTCTGCAGTTTGATTAAGATGTGTCTTGGCATATATTTTTTGGGTTTACTCTCTGAGGCTTGCTCATCTTCAATTTGTAGATTTATGGTTTTCACCAAATTTGTAAGATTTGGTTCAGCAGTTATTTCTTTACTTAATTTTGTTGACCCTGCACTCTTTTCTTCTTGTTTTCTGAAGCTCTGATGACATAAATTTTGGATCATTCTGTTACTGTGTCACAGGTTCCTGGGGTTCTGTCCATTTTTTGGTTGCTATTCAAATTGGGAACTTTCTATTTTTCTTCCCTTTAATTTCATTGGTGCTTTCCTCTATCATACTCTTCATGCCATTGAGCCAATCCAATGAGTGAAAAAATTTTTCTGTTCTTTTTCAGTTCTAACATTTCCTTTTGGTTTTCTCAATGTCTTCTTCTTTTTTTTTTTTTTCTTTGCTGAGGCTATTATTTTGTTTGTTCCATGTGTGTTTGATCTCGAAGCATTGTTACGATGGCTCCTTTAAAATCTTTGTCAGATAATCCCTCTATGTCATCTTGGTATCTTTTGGTTGTCTTTTTCTTATTCAGGTTGGGATTTTTTTGGTTCTTAGTCTGCCATGTCGTTTTCGATCATATTTTGAACATTTGGGTATTATGTTCTGAGATCTGCATCCTATTTAACCTTCAGTTTTTGGAGATAGGCCCCCAGTTAATGTAGTGTACAGTATCAGATCTTCATCTCCTCAGTGGCTCTGCTGACACCACTCCAGCAAATGCAGAATGCTGAATTGTGCTGAGTTCCTTGCCTGCTCTCATTGCTGATGGGTGGCAGTGGAAATTCATCTCTCCATTGAGTCCTGTTGACACTGGGGAACAGGAACCATACTTAAATGTCTGCTTTACCACCACCACCTTGTTTTACTTCCTTGTGCCTTTTGCTGCCTGGTAAGCCTGGAAGTTCTATTTTCCACTGGGTCCTGCTGACACTTGGGGAGTGGAGAAGAAAAAATAGAGTCTCACTAACACTGCCTCATATTGCTTTGTTCCATTTTGTTGCTTCTGAGTAGGCTTGAAATTTAGCTTCCCTGCTGGGTCCCAGTAATAGTACCACTTGGGTAGAGTGCCAGCTGATGCCATCTCACATTGCCTTGTTCTGCCTCTTTGTTGATGGTGGGGATGGAAATCCAGCTTCCCACTCAGCCCCGGTGACACTCGGTGGTATGGGGGAGTTTTTCATTTAGTATTTGGCTGGAGTAGGGAATATTACTGGAAAGTTTTTTATACTCCTGGACCACTCTCTTCCTAGTTCTTTGGCTAAAGGGATCAGGCTTTTCTAGGGGTGCTTTTTTTTTTTTTTTTAAATCTGTGGCTCTTGGGGTTTTTGAATTGCAGGATTTTGTAGCACTTTCTCTGTGATATAGGAGCTTCAAAAGGAGAACTCAGGATATTCAAATCCCAAGGTGTCCCTAGGTACTTCACCTTCTTCTTTCCACTTTTCAGAGTCTTCTTATGTTTGTGTGTTGATTTTCTTTTTTAAGGCTGAAGCTGAATGGGACTACTCCATTTTGTCTGGAATCCCTTGAATGCCTTTATACCTTAGAAGCTGAATGCTTTTGCAGAATGTCACCACTGTATCAGTTTAATTTGTTTTGGGTCCTCAGTGCTTTCTTTTAGTCCTTTTACATGCCCACAGCCAGCTCATTCTCATATTTCCCTCAAAGCTTATTTTAAACCTTTTATTGCTTTCCTCAAGCACCCATTGAAATCACACCCTCATTCTTTTTAGTAGACCTTACTTCTTTTCTTGAAAGAAAAAAATTAGATCATGTGTGCTTTCTCTCAAATTTCAGTTCTTCTGTGTACAAACTAATCATTTCTTTACCCAGTCTTCTGTCTTCTAGTCCAATTTGAAAGTATTCCTTCAATGCAAGCCATCCACGTGTGGCCTTGACCCCATCCTCTCATCTTCTGTTCTAAAACATCACTTTCACACTACTTTTATCTTTCTAGTACCTTCAATGTATTTCTTTTTATTCTGCACCTTTCCTTCAGCCTAAAAATGTGGTTATTAAGTCTGGTATATCAAAAAACAAACAAAAATCCACAGTAATTCCTTTACCCATTGTTTTCTGTGACACATTTTAGTTTTTTTGACTTTTGTGATTGGGCCTTTTTTTTTTTTTTTTAAACTCTTCCTTACTTCCTGTTAACTATTAGTGTCCCCAAGGATTTTGCTCACATTCTACTAAAATTTTCACTGGGTAGCCTTTCCTTGGATGTTCTTACTTACTTTCAGTGTCTAGTGCCATTTATTTGTTAGTAGCTCCTACATTCATGGCAGTAATCTGATGCTCTTGCCAGAGTTTCCAATTGTGTATATATGCTTTCCTGCTGCCTAACTTTACCTTAATTTACTAGATACTTTATCTTGTTCCAGAAAGAATACAAGGCAATCAATTCACAGAGGTACTTTAAAACAGAGCAAGACATGATAAATTGAAAGTAGAAAAGAAAGAAAAAAGTAGCAGGGGGCGCCTGGGTGGCTCAGTTGTTAAGTGTGCCTTCCCCTCAGGTCATGATCTCAGGGTCCTGGGATCAAGCCCCACATCAGGCTCTCCCCTCAGAGGCAAGTCTGCATCTCCCTCTCCCTCTCTGATCTCTTACACTTTCGCTCACTCTCAAATACATAAATAAAAATCTTAGGAAAGAAAGAAGGGAGGGAGGGGAGAGAGAGAGAAAGAGAAAGAAAGAAAGAAAAGAAAAGGGGTGTGAACATAGAGTTCAACCACAAATGAGAGTACTATAGAATGCACACCACAAACCCTTGTTTGTGTACGAACCCTGACTCACTGAGTGGCTCAGTGAGTTAAGCATTTCACTCTTGGTTTCTGCTCAGAACCACAAATGAGAGTACCATAGAATGTGCATCACAAACCCTTGTTTGTGCACAAACCCTGACTCACTGAGTGGCTCAGTGAGTTAAGCATCTCACTCTTGGTTTCTGCTCAGGTCATGATTGCTGGGTCAAGCCCTGAATTGGATACTGCACTCAGAGAGGAGTCTGCTTAAGATACTCACTCTGCTCCTCCTCCCCCGCTGTGTCTCTAAATAACAAAATAAAATCTAAAAACGAGCAACAACAAAATACACACCACAGAAACCTGTTTAGAGCTGCTAATCCATAATTCATGTTTTGCCATTCTTTCCTTGTAACAGATACTGCAAAATGATTGTGGTCATGCTCACTGATCTCAGATATGACCTCAAAATAGCACCCATAAGGAATAGTATTGATTGAAAAACAAGCCTGTTTACCATCCTTGATGAATATATTTTCTATGAATAAACCACTAAGACTGCTCTAATCTTCCTTCTAGCAATTATAAGAAAGGAAATCTTGTCTGTCATACAAACCCTTATCTCTAAGATAAAAGGAGGCCAATTAGGACAAGTAAAGCTGTTGTCTAGTTTTTGTTTTGTTATGGAAAGTTGTTTTGTTTTGTTGTAGAAAACAAAAAATAAATAATGAAACCCTTTATACTTTTCAGCCAGATTCAGCTTTTGTCAGTGTTTAATTACCAAACTATTCTTAGTGATAAAATAGAGACCCTCATAAGGACAGCATTTCACATTGCTAACCCAGATGTCCCAAGTTACCTGAAATTTATAAAACAAAAATAGGTAACACTTAATGAGTGCTTACTATGTAACAGGTACTTTGCAAGTATTTATCCAACTTAATTCTTGCAGGGGCCTTATAAGTGAGGAAACTGAGACAAAGAGAAATAAGATGATTTATTCAGATTCAGTGGCTATTAAGAGATGGAACCAAGATTAAAACCTAGCCAGTCTGCCTCCAGAATGTGCACTCTTTACCATTATTCCATTTCTCCCAGCCTTCCCCAAACAGTTTCATCTAGTCATCTGAGCTGACAACTTGTAGTCTTCTTGACTCTTCCATCTCCCTCACCTCGCTCTTCCAGTTAATCATGCTTTGGCATTTTTACTATCTTATGAATTCTCAGATTTCTCTTCTATCTCTTAAACCAGTGTGTTAGTTCAGTATCTCTTACAGCTTGTTAGTAAGAGGCTTGTTAGGAGATAAGGATTGTTAGAAGATAAGATTTTGCTAAATAACTAAAAGTCAACAGTAAAATTTAAAGATCTAATTAGCTTTATTAATCAGTTCATGAGTCAGTCAGCATTCCTTCTAGTAAGTAGAAGGGAGCTCTGAAGTGTTAACAGAAAAGGCTTTTAAAGATGAAGAGGGAGTAGGAAAAAAACAATTAATTAATTGCAAAGATTCCATTGTTGTAGCCAAGATCATCCTCCTAAAGGGAATGGAGGGGATATGTCAGTAAATTTCCTTGTGCTGACTAAGAAATTCCCATGTTGGATAGTTAGAAGTTACACAGATAAGGGGAGTGAATGAAACTGCAGTTAGGTTAGGTAGTAAGTCATGATTTACTAATGTGGGACCTTAACCTGAGTGATACCATATTTGAGCCTGTGATTTTCTTTTTAATGCCTTCTGATTTATAATCTGCAATTTGCTTTGCTTTGATGCAGGATAGGACATAGTTGTGAGGGCTCTGTTAGGGTTCAGTCAGGAAGACAGAAGCCACACTTTATGTATTTCAGTTATAAAGGGTTTTAATACAGGAACTTAAAGATGTAGGATAACAGAGATAAGGGAAGTAGTAATCTATTTCAGCATGTAACACTTTTGTTTTTTAGATTCCCCACTTAAGTGAAATCATATGGTATTTATCTTTCTCTGACTTGTTTTAGTATAATACTTTCTAGGTCCATCCATGTTGTTGCAACACTTAAGGTGATTATTGATATGTTGGGGGTGAATCTACTATTTTGTTATTTGTTTTGTTCTGTTTCTTTTTTTATTGCTTTTTCTTGACTTCTTTTGGGATACTTGAACATTTTTTAAGAGTTGATTTTGATTTATTTATGGTTTTTTTTTAAGATTTTATTTATTTGACAGAGAAAGATCACAAGTAGTCAGAAAGAGGGGAAGCAGCCTCCCCACTGAGCAAGAGAGCCTGATGTGGGGCTCGATCCCAGGACCCTGAGACCATGACCTGAGCTGAAGGCAGAAGCTAACCCACTGAGCCATCCAGGCGCCCCACTTACGGTGTTTTGAGTGTATTACCTTCTGTAGTTTTCTGAGCGGTTGGTATGGGTATTATAATATATGTATGTATCTTATCACATTCTACTAGTATCAGTGTTTCAACACTTTGAATGAAGTGTAAAAGCCTTTTGTTTAAGTTCCTTCACCCTACCCACTTTTAACTATCATTGTCTTTAAGTGTCAGATAGTATAATGTAATAACTTTTGTTTCAGTCATTATATATGATTTAGGAAACTTAAAATGAGAAGGATAATCTCTGACATTCCCTTATATTTCTGTTCTTTCCATTGTTATTCCTTCCTAATGCTACAATACTCTTTAAAAGGGCACAATGTGGGGCACCTGGGTGGCTCAGTGGGTTGGGCCTCTGCCTTCAGCTCGGGTCATGATCCCAGGGTCCTGGGATCGAGCCCCGCATTGGACTCTTTGCTCAGCAGGGAGCCTGCTTCTCCCTCTCTCTCTGCCTACCTCTCTGACTGCTTGTGATCTCTATCTCTGTCAAATAAGGAAATAAAATCTTAAAAAAAAATGGCACAATGTGGGGGAGGGACGGAAAGAGTGAGAGGGAGAAGCAGACTCCCCACTGAGTGTGGAGCCCCATGTGGGGGCTTAATCCTGGGACCCTAAGATCATGACCTGAGCTGAAGGCAGATGCTTAACCAACTAAGCCACCCAGGTGCCCCGAAAATTCATTTCTTTTTTGGTTGAAGTACTTCCTTTACCTAGTCTTTAAGAACATGTCTTCTCAAGACATATTCTTTTAGTTCTCCTTCATCAATGAACATTTTGATTTCACTTTTTTCCTGATGGATAGTTTCACTGGATATAAAATTTGTGGTTGAAAGTTCTTTTCTCTTAGCAATTGAAAAATGTGCCACTTCCTTCTGGTTCCCATGGTTTCATATAAGAAATTCTGTTATTCAAGTTGATACCTCTCTGTAGATAATGTTTTTCTTTGGTTGCTTTCAAGATTTGTTTTTTGTTTTTAGTTTTCAGAAATTTCATTAATTTGAGTTTATCCTAGATGTGTCATTTTTTGTTGTTTTGGTTGTGGGGGTCATAAGACACTCCAGTCCTGGGGTTTTTAACCAGTTTGTCTTCCTCTTTACTCTTTCAGAGACTTTCTTTGTTGTGTTCTGTTATTTCTAACATAGTTTTACTTAGTGGTAAGGAGCAGGAAGAAACCATAAGTCCTTTTGCTAATTTTTAAGTTACAATGTATGGAACTTATTTGAATCTGGATTTAAGTAAACTGTATCAAAGTATAATAATTTCTGATATTTATGGGATGATAAAAGTTTTGAAAACTGGGGGTCCCTCGCTGCTTCAGACTATGGAGCATGTGACTCTTGATCTTGGGATTATAAGTTTGAGTCCCACACTGGGTGTAGAGATTACTCAGAAATAAAATCATGGGACGCCTGGGTGGCTCAGTCAGTTAAGTGGCTGCCTTTGGCTCAGGTCTTGATCCCAGGGTCCGGGGATCAAGCCCCATGTTGGGCTCCTTGCTCAGCAGAGAACCCGCTTCTCCCTCTCTCTTCCTGCTGCTCTGCCTACTTGTGTTCTCTATCTCTCTGTCAAATGAAAAAAAAAAAAACTTAAAAAAATGTTTGAAAACTGGATAGTTTATATAGGCATATCTTGTTTCATTGTGCTTCATTTTATTGCATTTTGCAGATACAGCATTTTTATTTTATTTTATTTTTTTTTTACAAATTGAAGGTACAGAATTCTGTGTCAGGCAAGTTCATTGATGCCATTTTCCCAATAGCATCAGCTCACATAATGTCTCTGGGTCATATTTTGGTAATTCTTGCAATATTTCAGACTTTTTTTTTTTTTTAATTTTATTTATTTATTTGACAGACAGAGATCACACAAGCAGGCAAAGAGGGGAGGGGAGAAGCAGGCTCCCTGCCGAGCAGAGAGCCCGATGTGGGACTCAATCCCAGGACCCTGGGATCATGACCAGAGCCGAAGGCAGCGGCTTAACCCACTGAGCCACCCAGGCGTCCCTATTTCAGACTTCTTTAACCCACTGAGCCACTCAGGCGCCCCCACAATATTTCAGACTTCTTGATTACTAGTATATTTATTCTGATCTGTGATCAATGATTATGACTCACTGAAGGTTAGATAATTAGCATTTTTTAGCAATAAGGTATTTTTTAAATTAAGGTATGTATATAGGCTTTTTTAGGCATAATGTTACTACACATTTCATTTAATTTGCTTTATTGTGATATTTCTTTTACTGAGGTAGTCTAAAACCAAATATACAATGTATCTGAGGTATGTCTATATTAAAGAATTACTCAAAAAGGAAAAAAATTACTGAATTGTTAGTGGGATGATATTGTTATTGTGTCAAAATAAAAGATTTTAACTTTAGAAATACATACTAAAATATTTACAAATGAAATTATGAGATGTATAGGATTTACCTCAAAAACAATTTATATAGTCTTATGTATAGGGTTGATGGTTGTTGGGGCTGGATGATGAATATGTAGGATTCAGAGTACTTTGTGTATGTAAGAAATCTCCATTTTTTTTTAAGATTTTATTTATTTATTTGACAGGCAGAGATCATAAGTAGGCAGAGAGGCAGGCAGAGAGAGAGAGGGGGAAGCATGCTCCCCACTGAGCAGAGAGCCCCATGTGGGGTTCGATCCCAGGACCCTGGGATCATGACCTGAGCCGAAGGCAGAGGCTTTAACCCACTGAGCCACCCAGGCACCCCAAGAAATCTCCATATTTAATAGTTTTAAAAGTTTAACATGTATCTCTTGAACATAGGTTAAGAATTAGGGAGGAAAGAAACATGCTTGATTTATTTTCCTTGTACTTAATATGTGAAATCAACATTGTATAAGCTACTAAGTTTTGATATATTTGCTTGAAAAGTGAGGAAGCATTGAAATTGCTTGTAGTCTATTCACCAGCTCTGACTGATACTTGAGGAGCCCCAAGAACTGTTTAGTTACCTGTGAACAAGTAGTTACTAACATGGAAGTGTTTTTATCTTGTAAGAGCCGATGTGTGTTCTTTGAGTGAACTCTTCTCTTTTGTCCAGAAATGAAGAGTTCCAGATTTGACTGTGCTGTAGGATTGGCATTTTGTTACATTAGGAATTTATCTATTCTCATTTTCTTTAACAGCTTTCTGTTCAAAATCAGAAATTTGAGACAAATGAAGATGGAATCCCAAAAGTGGATCAGTTTCATTTGGTATGTGACCTTTTTGTCATTTACTGGTTGAAAATATATGCTATAGTTGTAGCAGTAATGTAAACATAACTACTTGACTGAAAATATCCTCTGCTTTTTTGTAAGAACACAAAATAGCATTCACAATAAAGACATACTGAAAAAAAAAA
>RCUC01001748.1:0-30695 GCA_003697995.1 Taxidea taxus jeffersonii | reverse complement strand
TTTTAAGAGAGTTTTAAGAAATGTTCTCAGAAGTTTTTAAAGGCAGAAACATCAAGTCAAAATTGGAAAGTCTACTTTACAGATGATGAAAAAGAACCCCTGGGTTATGGGCCAGACCTTCTGTCTACAAATCCTTCTAGACTTCTTATTTGATACTTACCAGTTCCAATGCTATGATTTACCAACAAGCACAGGAGATAGATAATGAGTGTCAATTCCTAACTTATGGAATCTTTCTACACTGTTTGCGGTGTCCCCAACGCACAATCAGGCTTCATACCATTCCATGGTTCCACACTGTCCTTCCTTCATAGTCCTTCCTGTGTTCATAATATGATCTGTGCTTCTTCCTCCAGCCTCAGCTGTGGAATTTGACATTCATGCTGTTCCCTTGCCTCTACTGCCTTTTGGCACCTTCATGTAGCTACCCCACGTCTCTTTCAGTTCACAGATCAGCAGTTGCTTCCTCAGGAAGCCTCCCCTGATGCTTATGGTGCCCTTCCTATGTGCTCTTCCTAGCACTGGGCTTCCCCCATGTGCCATTGATCCTAATGTGTCAGAATTCCAGGTTAGCTGCTGGTCTCCTCCATCAGACTGTGAAGTAGGTACTCAATCAATGCTTGTTGAACAAATGACTGTGCTGAGAAGAGAAACCTGAAAGAGGCCATAATCCAGAATTATGATCTAGTGGACATTGAGGTACATAATTTGTAGCCAAGCAATCTTTATAATTCAGGCTCAGGTAGAGCTATACATGGTATTACCTTCCTTGTGGAAGCTGAGAAAAATGGATAGTGTGAAGGGAAAACTAACTGTGATAAAACCTTGACTGCACACCATTCATGGCAGGTATGAGTCACACAGGGTGATAAAGAATCATTTGCCTTTGAGGATACTTGTTTAAAAATATTGTGCTGCCTGGAGTTATGGGCAACCAACCACCAACACCCAGTCAGAGAATCCCTACTTTTTGAAGGCATCATGCTCAGGCTCAATAATCCGGGTAGGATATCCTAAGCCAGAGGTCTCACTTTGGGGGACAAAGGGACACATAATGTATATATCTGGGGACACTTTCAAATGTTAGTTTCTCTCCCTCTGGAGATTCTTGCCCACAGGCCCTGTACTTCCCGTGACTGCTCTAAACCACGCAACTGACAAGAAATTATCCTCAAGTTCAAGGGGAAGAGATTCTAAAATCTTCCTTCACAGAAAGGCAGCGTAGTTGATTAATGAGGAGTAAGGTTCTGCAGGTAGACTATACAGGTTCAAATCATACCTCAATCTCACACCCAGTGACTCTGGAAAAATTAGTTTTCCTCACTGAGCTGTAGTTTCCACAATGGTCAAATGGGAGTAAAAGTAAATCCGTCACAGGGCAGTTGTGAGAAGTAAGTGAAATGATGTCTGTAAGTATGTAGCTCAGTGCCTAACAAATAATGTGGACTTAGTATCATATACCTAGTACTTAATACTGAAAATGGTCCAAAGTAAACAAAACACTGAAAATAAATCGGTCTTTATAAATATGCACACTCAAAATCATCCACTAAAACTCCTAGCCTTCATGAGACAATGAAAACAAACAATTTTATCCCATATGATATACACTGAAATGCTAGGACTCTAATTAGACACCCTCATTCATGCTGGTGCTAACAAATGGTGGTTCCTAGGCTTATTGAGTTAGACCAGGCATCTAGAAATGCAAGACTCAATACAATAACAATAATAACATCTTTGTCTACAGAAGCCTCATATGGAACTGTTAGTGCTGGGTACTATAGAGATAAGAATAATAAACATTGGTCAGAAATGCTGGATGTGAGCCCTGGCCCTTCCTTGTGATGACGAGAACTTGGGTAATTTGCTTAAACTCTAAGCCTCCATCTTCTCACCCACTAGGATCCTTACTTGACTTCCCTCACTGGATCAACATGAGAATTCCATAAGAAGGCACAAACTATCACACACTGCTGGTGGGAGTGTCATTGGGGCACCACCCTGAAGCACAATCTTAGCAGAATTAAGATATTTATGGGACACCTGGGTGGCTCAGTGGGTTAAGCCTCTGCCTTCGGCTCAGGTAATGATCTCAGGGTCCTGGGATCAAGTCCCTCATTGGGCTCTCTGCTCAGCGGGGAGCCTGCTTCCCCCTTCTCTCTCTCTGCCTGCCTCTCTGCCTACTTGTGATCTCTCTCTGTCGAATGAATAAATAAAAAATCTTCAAAAAAAAAAAAAGAATTAAGATATTCACAAATGACACTACAGACAAAGGGCTGATATGCAAGATCTATGAAGAACTCCTCAAACTCAACACTCAAAAAACAGACAATCATGTCAAAAAATGGGCAGAGGGACGCCTGGTTGGCTCAGTTGGTTAAGCGGCTGCCTTCGGCTCAGGTCATGATCCCAGCATCCTGGGATCGAGTCCCACATCGGGCTCCTTGCTCGGCGGGGAGCCTGCTTCTCCCTCTGCCTCTGCCTGCCACTTTGTCTGCCTGAGCTCGTGCTTTCTCTCTCTCTCTCTCTAAAAAATAAAGAAATAAAATAAAAAAAAAATTAAAAAAAAATGGGCAGAAGACATGAGCAGACACTTCTCCAAAGAAGACATACAAATGGCCAACAAACATGAAAAAATGTTCACCATCATTAGCCGTCAGGGAGATTCAAATCAAAACCCCATTGAGATACCATCTTACACCAGTTAGAATGGCCAAAATTAACAAGACAGGACACACCATGTGTTGGAGAGGATGTGGAGAAAGGGGAAACCTCTTACACTGTTGGTGGGATTGCAAGTTGGTGCAGCCACTTTGGAAATCAGTGTGGAGATTCCTGAAGAAATTAAAAATAGAGCTACCCTATGACCCTGCAACTGCACTGCTGTGTATTTACCCCAAAGATACAGATGTAGTGAAAAGAAGGGCCATATTCACCCCAATGTTCATAGCCACAATGTCCACAATAGCCAAGCTGTGGAAAGAGCCAACATGCCCTTCAACAGACACACAGATAAAGAAGATATGATCCATATATACATTGGAATATTATGCATCCTTCAGAAAGGATGAATACCCAACTTTTATATCAGCATGGACAGGACTGGAGGAGATTATGCTGAATGAAATAAGTCAAGCAGAGAGAATCAATTATCATGTGGTTTCACTTACTTGTGGAGCATAAGGAATAACATGGAGGACATTAGGGGAAGGAAAGGAAAAGAGAATTGGGGGGAATTGGAGGGGGAGATGAACCATGAAAGACTGTGGACTCTGAGAAACAAACTGAGGGTTTTGGAGGGGAGGGGAGTGGGGGTAGGGTGAGCCTGGTGGTTGGTATTAAGGAGGGCACATATTGCATGGAGCACTGGGTGTGGTGCATAAACAATCTTGGAACACTGAAAAAATAAAATTAAATTTAAAAAATAAAAAATAAAAATGCACACATAATTGGACACTGTAGTGGTTGAATGGAGAATGTATCTAAAACAAATATAGAACATGGACTGGAAGATCATTTGTTAAATACAACAAGGCAAGTGCCTCCAGTGAGGACAGGCAATGAGAATAGAGGTAAGGATGAAACAGGATAATAAAATGCATTGAAAAGGGGCTAATTCGACATAGTAAAAAATAAAATTTAAATTAAAAAAAAAGAAAGAAAGAAAAGTGGCCTGACAGGAAACAATGATGTGAACGTGCTATGACTGAAGGAGTGACTCACTCCACTCTGTGCATTGCAGGTCCAACACAGGATTGCAGGAGATAATGTCATTAGAGCACCTGGTACAGAGCCAGGTAAATGACAGACATTCAGTTGATTTAAACTGAAAGGGGAAGTGGAATTCTGTAATCACCAGGATACGGAGAATACAAAGAAGGAATACCTGCTAGAAAGAGGGTGGAGAACAAGAAAGATGGGGCACCCCTCCTACTAGTTCCCTCTGAACCAATTTCCCTTTTCCTAATTCTTCTCAGTCACCTCCTTCAACTGTCTTTGGAGGCTCCTGTAGTTGGCAGTAAGGATGCTTCTCCCACGTTTTTCTCTCTGAGAACCATCACCAGCCACCTCCCACTCAACAAAGACCATAACAGTGGTTCTGAAGATTTGTTCAGTCACAGACCTATCTAAGGTTGGCCACTTCAAAAAAATGTCATATATACTTCTGATGATACATCCACGTATCCTAAGCAGGAATCCTAGAGGAAGATCATCTGAATTGCAGGGTCAGAGACTGGTAATACTTAATAATATCTGTTTCCCTCAACTGTACTGTGCAGGGTGGTCCTTGTGCTCTTCCCACTTTTTACTGAAGATGAGGGAAAGTAGGCCTACAGACAAAATATCAAGAGAGCAGAGAAGGAACCCAAAGAACAAAACATCTGGGAATTAAATAATCATGTTTTGACTCCAGCAGATGCAGACAAAACAAACAAATGAACAAGCAAACATATAGAAGAGAAAGCACATCCATGATTGGGTATCTGAGAATCTGAGAGAGCCTACCACAAGTCCAGCCTATAACAACAGAGAAACATTGTCCTCAAATGCCATGTTCAGATATGCCCATTCTCGTGCAATAATCTACAATCATTCCAGTGGTTTATATGCAGTCCAAACTCTCTGACCCAGCTGTCAGAGCCCTGCCTTAATTCTCCCCCTACCCTCAGATACATCACCTCCTTCCTAACTCAGCTCCTCACATCCTGACTTAACCTTCCTGGGATGAGCCCGTGTCCTGGGTAAGTGAACTGCCCTGCCAGGGATGCCCTCCTCACTCCTTTCTGCCCAGTCTTGACCCTACAGCCTCTCTCAGCCCTATTCTACAACATTTCTTGCATCTAGGAAGCCTTTCCGGAGCCATCCTGACCAATTCCCATCTCCAGCCTTCCTCCCCTTCCCACTAGCACTTACTGCCCATCCTGATGGTCAGTTGAAACTAATTTTCCCTATCTGTCAGCTGGTGCCCTGGTTGTGCTCCTTAAATTCCTGTATAGTCTACTAGCTTCCAGAGGGCAGGGCCAGGATCTAAATGCCTCCTCATTTGGATTCCACACTCCTATCACAAACCCTCCCTACACAGGACAAAGGTCTGCTCCTAATTGTAGTAAGAAACCAAAAGAGGCATTTGGGACAGAGAAAATTAATATATAGATGTAGTGAATAGCTACTATAACTTGAGATCCCTTGAAAAAGTGTTGTTTTGTTTTGTTTTGTTTTGTTTTGGGGAAGAGAGAAAGAGCCAAAGGAAGGTGTAAACCTGAGACTAGAACATACACCATCATGTATTTCAAGAGTGTCCTGAGGACATTTCCTCATGAGGGACCTGGGTCTGTGAATCTGTTTCATTAGGAAACAGTCTCTCCCAAGTGCTTGCTCAGGGAATGTGCTTAAAGAAATGCAGACAAGAGCCAGGGAACATGGAGCAGCTTATATGAATTCCATAATGCCCCTGGCACCCCTTCCCTCCCACCTCCTCCTTGTGTTTCTCTCAGTCTCTGAGCTCCTTCCAAACTCCAAAACAAAAGTTCCATCTCATGTTTCCTGAGTGAACTTCTGTCAAGTCCAACAATCCATTCCCTGAAGAGCAGGCTGTCTTGCTTTCCCAGCCAGCCCCACCCACTCTCCTTAGTCTTGCAGGTCATTGTGCTCACTCCTCTGTCTCTAAGAATGGTACTGACCTCACTCTGGATCCTCCCTTTTCAAAACATTTTTCCAAAGCAGTAACTGCCACTGGTTTCTGTGGTGGGGAGTTAATACTCCAGCCAATCAGGAAGTTGGCCTGTGGCCTCTACTGAATAGCTTCAGAGACAGTTTGGGTATCAATTGCTTTGCTAGAAGTTTGATGAAGACTTGAGAGGAAGGCTAATGATGCCACTAAATAATCATTTTCAAGTTCTCAAAATTTCAGAGACATGGACTGTAAACACAACATCTCAGAGATTATATTAATCCTCTAAATCCAAGCACAGCTCTTTCTTGATCCCAGTGTATAATCTCATCCTCCTTAAAATTTCAAGACAAGAAGCTCCAGAGCCATTCAAACCAGTGGCTCCAAAATGAAAAAGTATTAAGTCTTTTGATTAGCTGGGCTTCCCCAGAGTTTCTGAAGTCCTAACTCAAGCAGCCCTAGACTCTGGTAGGGAAAGGTCAGAAATAAAAGAATAGAGGTTTTGAGTTCAGGGCAAGAGTTTGAGATAGCAGTAAGTGTAGCGCATATGTAACCGGAACTTCCATCATGGAAACAGTTCAGAAAAACATAGGAAACACTAAACAGAATGAAAGCCCCCATGAAAACTGGGACTAAGTCTCATGTTCAAGGGTAAAAAAATAGTTTACAAAATCAAATGAATATATGTAATTTTCCCATTTTCTTTTTTGTGTGTGCCTTGTCTAGAAGAGTGTGTCCAAATATGGTCTGTCATTTATTAATTCAACAAATAAATTGCTGCCTATTTATTTAGTACTGTGGATAAAGCAAAGAAAAACAAAAGCTTCTCCACTCATGTTGCTTATATTTTTTCAGTAGGAAGCAAAAAATAAACACATTAGTAATAAATGTGTGTGTGTGTGTGTGTGTGTGTGTGTGTGTGTGTGTTAGATATGCAATCAGTGCTACACAGAAAAGGAAAGTAAGCAAATTTTAGGATGTGCTCACAGTGGGTATTGTGACTTTAAAACGGGTCCTCTTCATATTATTCACACTCCTCTTCATATTATTGTGCAACCCTCTCCATCATCCATCTCCAGAATTTGTTCATCTTCCTCAACTGAAATTCTGTATCCATTAAGCAGTAGCTCCCCAATCATCCCTTTCCACAGGCCCTGTCAACCCCCATTCTACTTTGAGGCCCTATGAATTTGATGAATCAAGGTACCTTATGTAAGTGGAATCATACAATATCATCCTTTTGTGACAGGCTTATTTCACTTGGCATAATGTCTTCAAGGTTCATTCATATTGTAGCTGATGTCAAAACATCCTTCCTCTTAAAGGCTGAATAATATTCCATTGTGTGTATATCTCACATCCAGGTTATCTGTTTATCCACTGATAGGTATGCTAGTTATTTTAACTATTGGCTGTTATGAATAATGCTGTTATGAATATGGTATACATATATCTTTTTGAGGCTCTGCCTTCAATTCCTTGAGATATATACCCAGAAGTAGGATTGCTGGATCACATGGTAATTGTATATGTAATTTTTTGAGAAGTCACCTTACTGGTTTTCTACAGTGGCTGCCCATTTTACATTCCCACCAGCAAAGCACAAGTGTCCCATTTTCTCCACCTCCTCACCAACACTCATTATCCTCTCTTTTCTTAAAAGCAGCCATTATAATGGGAGTGACAAGCCCTTGGCTGGTTTTGAGAAATAACAAGGAGTCCTGTGGGGCCAGGACACAGTGAGTGATGGGAAAGCAGTAGGGGGTGAAGTCAGAGAGAAAGCAGGAACCTAGATCCTTCACAGAGGGTCTGAGAATCACTGTGAGGACTTTGGCTGTTACTCTGGGTGTGACGGAAATCCTAGAAAAACTGAGAGTTGCACATGCTGTGTACCAATTTTCATATTCCTTGAACTAAGTATTGGAGTTTAAGGAAAGCCCTCCTCCAGAGTTTGAAAAGAAGGCTTGGAAACAAGTTACACAGACCTCTCAGTAGATGTCTGGTGCTTCTGACAACACAATGAGGACTGAACAAACTATGTGTTTCCATCTGCTTCCATCCCTAGATGCCAAAGAAGAAATGCCATATAGCCACCCATGGGACAGTAACATGACAAATTGCTTTCACTGAAGCTATTCACTGTCTGGATTATCTCTGGGCAGGACTCCATCACTTGAAAATCAAACAAAAGTCATTTTAGTATTATCCACTATTTTAGGTTATGCCCACTAATATTGTGGATAATCATGAGCTGACATGGAGATAAACAGTGCTTTTTTCTGGAATTTGGCGAAATGAAGGACTGCAAAGACGTGAATAGGTAGACTCTCAGAAAGGGGACAGAAACCATGTGAATCAGGCACTCACAAGTGCAGAATTAAATAGATGATTTCAGACCCAAGCCCCAGATGCCTCAGGAAGGACTGTCAGAAATGTCTGAAATACTCAGAGCTAGAGAGAAACAGATCCTCAAAGGGAAGCCTGAAAACACTTGTCTGTGAGGCAAAAAAATACCTTGCATAAACTCACTTCCCCTGGGCAACAGGGATGAAAGCTTCTACATCCAAATAGAAGTCCAAGGAGTTATACAGTTGCTCAACAACAAATACTCTGGAGTGAATGGCTGCCCAAGCACTAAATATAAATGTTAGAAAATATATGCTTATGTGTGTGGAGGGGTTGGTGGGAGATGGAGGGTAGAGAAGGACAGAATCATGGGCTGTCCCAATTGGGAAAGGAAGATAGACAGAAGTCAATCTTCACTGTGGCATACTTAGGATTCACATGTGGGTTAGGGGAGGGAAGAATAGTAAAATCTAGAAACCAAAATAACTAATTTCTCTCAGCAAGGCAAGATAGGCTATGGACTCCTAATTTCTGTGTGTTGTTTCTTTCCAGCTGAGGACCACCTTTTTCATCCTCCACTCTCAACATAGTATGATCACAAGACAGCCCCAGGGTAAAGAGACTCCACAGTTTGCCTCACATCATATTCCCCATCTTATTTCCCTTTTCTGTGGGCTCTTTATAAAGGTCTTGGGTTACCTTCAATCTTCAAACAGGTATTATAAAAATGGGACTATAATATAGGAGAAAGCTGCTCATTCTCCTTTCCTCAAGTAGAAAAATTATAGACCCAAGTAGTAGTGAAAGTCTAATGTCATTCATCATTCATTCTTTCAATAAATAGTAAGCACTTTCTAAATGCCAATCTTAGTGCTTGAGGCTGTGTACACAAAGGAGAGGAAAAAGATGTGCTCCCTGCCTACATGGTACTAATTCTATTTAACAATGTTCTTATGTAATATTCCTGCCCAAAATATGTAACCTGAATCTAATGATAAAAATTGATGAGTCTAGGTTTATTCCTAGGTATCTTACAGTTTTTGAACATCAGTACTCTGAAAACCATAGAACACTTATGAAAGAAATTGAAGAGGATAGAAAGAAATGGAAAACTAGTCCATTATCAATGATTGGAAGAACATTGTTAAAATGTCTATACCACCCAAAGCCTTCTACACATTTGAGGCAATCCCTATCAAAAGGCCACCAGCATTTTTCACAGAGCTAAAACAAAGAATCGTAAAATTTGTATGGAACCACAAAAGACCCCAAAGAGTCAAAGCAGTCTTGAAAACAAAAAAGCAAAGCTGGCGGCATCACAATTCTGGACTTCAAGCTATATTGCAAAGCCATAGTCACCAAGAGAGTATGGCACTGGCATAGAAACAGACACCAAGATCAGTGGGACAGAATAGAAAACCCAGAAATGGACCCATAACTCTATGGTCAACTAATCTTCAACAAAGCAGGAAAGACCCAATGGAAAAAAAGACAGTCTCTTCAACAAATTGCGTTAGGAATACTGGACAGGAACGTGCAGAAGAATAAAACTGGACCACTTTTTTACTCCACACACAAAAAATAGAGTCAAAATGGGTGAAGGACCTAAATGAGAGACAGAAAACCGCCAAAATCCTAGAGAAGAACACAGGTAGAAATCTCTTTGACTTCAGGCATAGCAAAATCTTACAGACACATCTCCAAAAGCAAAGGGAAAAAAAACAAAAATGAATTACTGGGGGTTCATCAAGATCAAAAGCTTTTGCACAGCAAAGGAAACAATCAACAAAACTAAAAGACAACCTACAGAATGGGAGAAGACATTTGCAAAGGACATGTCAGATAAAGGGTTAGTACCCAAAGTCTATAAAGAACTTATCAAACTGAACACCCCCAAAATAAATAATCCAATTAAGAAATGGGCAGAAGACATGAACAGACATTTTTCCAAAGAAGACATTCAGATGGCTAACAGAGGCGTGAAAAGATGCTCAGTATCACTCATCCTCAGTGAAATACAAATCAAAACCATGATGACATACCACCTCACACCTGCTAGAATGCCTAAAATTAACAACAGAAAGAACAGGTGTTGGTGAGGACGTGGAGAAAGGGGAACCCTCTTACACTTGGCGGGAATGCAAACTGGTGCAGCCACTCTGGAGAACAATATGGAGGGTCCCCCCCAAAAAATATTAAAATTAGGACTACCCTTTGATCCTGCAATTGTATTACTAAGTACCAAAGGATACAAAAATACTGATTCAAAGGGGAACCTCACCTGATGTTTATACCAACATTATTAACAATAGCCAAATTTCCTTCAAATTATATATATATATATATATATACCCATCTTCTTTATTCTATATATATATATACATATATATATATCATTCTTTCATTGTCACATACCATTTTTCCTTCCTCCATCCTCTGCACATCGTTCACCATAATCACATCATTGATTCATAGAATGAATCACATCATTCATTCATAATCATCATTCACTCATGTATATATTCATCAACTGATGAATGAATAAAGAAGATGGAGGTGTGTGTGTGTGTGTGTATACACACAATGGACTATTACTCCTACATCAAAAAGAATGAAATCTTGCCATTTTCAATGATGTGGATGGAACTAGAGCTTACCATCCTAAGAGAAGTCAGTCAGTCACAGAAAGAAATAGACCATATGATTTCACTCATATGTAGGATTTAACAAACAATACTGATGTACATAGGGGGAGGGAAAGAAAAATAAAATAAGATGAAAACAGAGAGAGAAAGGCAAACCATAAAAGACTCTTAGTGACAGAAGACAAACGGAGGGTTGCTGGAGGAAGGTGGGTGGGGGAATGGGCTAAATGGATGATGGGTTTAAGGAGGGCACTTAGGATGAGCACTGGGTGTCAGATGTAAGGGATGAATCACTAAACTCTACACCTGAACCCAATTTTACCATATGTCTTAATTAACTAGAATCTAAATAAAAACTTGAAATTAAAAAAAAATGATCGGCCTATAAAACAGTTTTCCACAGAAAGTTGACTTTCTAAAACAACTGACCTGTATGTTCAAAACTGTCATTGTCAGGAATGGCAGGCTGAGGAACTGTTGCAGAGTAAAGGAGAAGAAAGAGACATGGCAATGAGATGCAATGCAGGGCCCTGCATCAGGAATCAGGGAGAATAGTTGCACCTGGATCAGGGAGAATAATTAGTAAACTTTGCATGTGGACCATATTTCACACACACACACACACACACACACACACACACACATTAGAGAGGGCAAGTAAATGTACCAAAACATTAACAACTGCTCAACCTCATTGAAAGATAAAGGGGTGTTAATGCTACTCTTCTTGCAACTTTCTACAGGTTTGGTATTTGTCAAAATGAAAAGGTAGCAAGAAAACAGCAATATCCCAGTAGTAAAGGTTATGGTTTCTCCTTCCCTAAATGTCCTTTATAAACAAGCATGCCATTATGTTTGGTTGGAACTAAATCCCACCCAGAATGATCTAGCCCCAAATCAGGAACATTAGATCAGAGGAGTGGGTGAGAAGATAGGACTCCCTTGGCTTTGATTTACACCCAAATTTGTCAGCAAGCAAACATTCCTAGAAAGAAACCACAACCATGGCTCATCTTAGTATACTTATAAATTTCTATCCTTGGGGCACCTGGGTGGCTCACTTGGTTAAGGGTCTACTTTTGGCTCAGGTCATCATCTCAGCATCCAGGGACCCACACCTGTGTCAGGATCCCTCTCTCCCTGCCCCTAATTATGTTCTTGCTCACTCTCTCTCTCTCTCTCAAATAAAATCTTTTAAAAAATTAAAATATATAAAAACTCTATCATCTTATTGTAATTTTGTTACAAAACACAAACTAATACACCAGGGTCCAGGACTTGGACTCTAGAGGCACTGGGGAACATGTGCAGAGGCTGGAGGCAGAGAAAAATGCTATCTGGCAAATAGGGGTACCAGGAATATGTGCAACATTGAGGCTTCCGTGGACAGAGGCCTGAAAGAAAACCAGAATTTATGAACACCAAGTAATGCACAGATATTTCACTTAACCCCCGTACCAACCCAATGACATAAATATTATTATTCTACTTCACAAACTGAGAAGTTAGACAAATGTCCCAAGCGCCTACAGCCAGTACAAAGAAGAGCTGGAATTTGACCTTGGTTCTTTGTTACATCAAAGACCATGTTCTTTCTCCTGCAGCACCCTATCTCCACAAAGAGTCAAGACTCCAGGACATGGCTAATAAAGGAGTATTTGAGTCAGTTCTTCTCTTTGTGACCAGACCACCATCTGTCAGTGTCTTTCCCCTCTTCTCACATACATAGTGATGGGTCAGAGCTAGATGTACTGAGTTCATGAAATCTGAAATCTCCATCTAAACCATATCCTGCTAAAGTCTAAACCAAATCTTGGACCACAATGTCTTCAGACCATCTTTTTAGATGCCAAGGAAGATTTTAAAACATCCCTGTACCTATCCCAATAGTCCCCAGATACAATTTTATAGCTAATTGTAATTCCTGCCCACAACTTGAGACCTTTTTCCTTTGCTTGGTTTTTAGTCAAAATATAAGATAATAGGTCTCCAGATGCCTAATAGAAGACACCCTCCTGGACTAAAAATGGGCACTAGTGTTCCCCATTGTGACCCATGTCTGTGACCAGCACTGAGCACATAGCACCTAGAGCACTGTTAAGATTTATTGATCAAGGAGGAGAGTCCAAGCTGGTAGAGGGGTAAGAGACCATAATTTCACCTGGTCCCAGGAATTCAGCTAGATAGCTATCAAATCATTCTGAACCCCTGGAACTCAACCAGAGATCTAAGAAAAGAATAGCTGCAACTCTACAAATAGAAAAGTGACCACTTTCTGCAAGGTAGGAGGTATGGAAAAGTGAATCCAAGGCAATATATGGGAAGACAGACCATGGAGGGGATGGAGCCTCCATCAGCTGGCTACCAGCAAGTGACAGAGCAGAGGATCACAAAATCAGAAATTTTAGAAATCTGCTCTGGGGAACAACATCCCTCAGGCTGCTAAGCAGGGGAACCCTCGCCAGGACCGTGTGGTCTCAGGATCCCTGGGGTCACAGGAAGACGAGGGGTACCTGAATGCAGCAGAGCTCCCAAGTATTGGAGCAAGGAAGTCAGCTGCAAAGAGTGGGATCTCAGCTCGGGGTTCACATAAACCACAAACTGTGGCACAGTCAGCCGACTGCTCCCGACAGGGGCCCAACAAGCAGCAGGGCTGGCAAGACCCACCTTGCTCCCCTGGGAGAGGGTGAGCCCAAGGAGAAGTCTACAGGTTTGGAGACTTGAAACATGGTCCTGTGACTGAGATAGAAATGCTCAGTCACAGGCTGGATGAGTCTGGATTGCAGCCAGAGACCAGGGAGAGAGGAGTGACTAACTGCTTTTCTCTGAGGGCTCATGGAGGATTGGGGTCCCAAACTTTTGGCTCCAGGCCAGAGGTTGGGAGGCCACCATTTTCATTCTCGTCCTCTAAAGCAGGTGGAAAGCCTTCAGGGAACAAAAGCCACAGAGAGCAAACAGAGCAGATCACTTAGCCTGGCCCCCTCACAAGGGCAGTACAATTCCACCTGGGGCAAAGACTACTGAGAATCAATGCAAGGGGGCCCTCCCCAAAGAAGATCAGTAAGAAGATGCAGCCAAGACCAAGTTTACCAATCAACGAGAACTGCAAAACTCTAGCACTAGCAGAATTCAACACATAGAATTCATGGCTTTTTTCCAATGATTCTTTCATCTTTCAACTTTATTTTTTATATTTTTTCTTTCCCTTTTCAACCAATTTCTTATTTTATCAACTACTTTTTAAAGTCTTTTTTAATTTTCATTTTTACAGCTACACTCTATCCTTTCATTCTATTTAATCTTATTTTTGTGTATATATATTTTTTTTCTTTCTTTATAATTTTGAGATGCAGTTTCTTCTAACAGACCAAAATACACCCAAAATCTAGTGTATGGTTCTGGTTCTATTCACTCTCTAATCAGATTCTCTTTCTTTGGTGGTGGTGTTGTTGTTGTTGTTGTTGTTTTTCTTGTTCTTCTTCCTTTTAAAATTTTTTCTTTGTTTTATTTTATTAAAGTCTTTTTTAATTTTCATCTTTTTAAAAAGATTTAATTTATTTATTTGACAGAGAGAGAGAGATCACAAGTAGGCAGAGAGGCAGTCAGAGACAGAGGGCGAAGCAGTCCCCCTGCTGAGCAGATAGTCCAACGTGGGGCTTGATCCAAGGACCCTGAGATCAGAGCCAGAGCTGGAGGGAGAGGCTTAACCACTGAGCCACCTGGGTGCCTCAATTTTCATTTTTATAATTACAGTCTATCGTTTCCATGTATTTAATTTTATTTTTGTATATAGAAGTTTTTCTTTCCTTATAATTTTGAGATGTAGTTTCTTCTAACAAACTGACCAAAATACACTCAAGTCATCGTGTATTCCTCTCTTCAGTTCCCCTGTCTGTTTATATCCCTTCCTTTTTTGTTGTTGTTTATTTTTTTCTTGTCTTTTTTTATATCAGCCAAACTGAGTTTTATTTTTCTTTTTTTTTTCTTTTTCTTTTTTAATTTTTTTTTAAGATTTTATTTATTTATGTCAGAGAGAGAGCAGGAGCGAGCACAGGCAGAGTGGCAGGCAGAGGCAGAGGGAGAAGCAGGCTCCCTGCCGAGCAAGGAGCCTGATGTGGGACTCAGTCCCAGGACGCTGGGATCATGACCTGAGCCGAAGGCAGCCGCTTAAACAACTGAGCCACCCAGGCGTCCCGAGTTTTATTTTTCTTAATTAAATTTTATTGTTTCAGTGTTCCAAGATTCATTGTTTATGCACCACACCCAGTGCTCCATGCAATACATGCCCTCCTTAATACCCACCAGCAGGCTCACCCATCTCCCCCACCCCTTCCCTTCCAAAACCCTCAGTTTGTTTCTCAGAGTCCACAGTCTCTCATGGTTCATCTCCCCCTCCAATTTCCCCAACTCACTTCTCCTCTCAATCTCCCCATGTCCTCTGTGTTATTCCTTATGCTCCACAAATAAGTGAAACTGTATGATAATGGATTTTCTCTGCTTGACTTATTTTCTTGTCTTTTAATATCCAGTTTTATAGTTATATTCTACACATATATATTTTTTTCTTTCTTTACAATTTTGGGATATCGTTTTCTAAAAAACAAAACAAAATACACACAGAATCCAGAGTTTTGCTCTATTCTGCTCACCAGTTTGATTATATTCACTCCCTTTTTTTCTTTTCCCCAGTTTCAGGTCCTGTCTTATCTGTTTAGTGTATATTTCTCTGGCATAGTTGTTATCACTTTTAATACACTGTTCTCTTGTCCATCTATTGTTCTCTGGACAGAATGAAAAGATGGAAAAAAACATGAAAAAAGAGAGTAAGAGGAAGTACTGACAGCCAGTGACCTAATCAATATAGACATACATAAGATGTTGGAACTAGAGTTCAGAATAATGATTATACAGATACAAGTTGAGCTGGAAAAGTATAGAAGACATTAGAGAATCCCTTTCTGGAGAAATAAAAGAACTAAAATCTAACCAATTCAAAACAAAAAAGACTGTTAATGAGATGCAATTAAAAATGGAGGCTCTGCCTGCTAGGATAAATGGGGAAGAAGAGAGAATTAGGGATGTAGAAGACCAAATAATGGAGAATAAAGAAGCTGAGAAAAAGATAAACAACTACTGGATCGCAAGGGGAGAATGTGAGAGATAAGTGATACCCTAAGATGAAACAATATTAGAATGATTGGGATCCCAGAAGAAGAGGAAAGAGAGAGAGAAGCAGAAGGTTTATTGAAGCAAATTACAGTGGAGAACTTCCCTAATATGAAGAAGGAAAAAGGCATCAAAATCCAGAAGGCACAGGGAACTCCCCTCAAAATCAATAAAAATAGGTCACCACTCCAAAATATAACAGTGAAATTTACAAATCTCAGAGACAAAGAGAAAATCCTGAGAGCAGCTTGGGACAAGAGGTCAGTAACCTACAAGGGTAGAAGCAATAGATTGGTAACAGAGCTACCCACAGAGAATTGGCAGGCCAGAAATGACTGGCATGATATATTCAGTATGCTAAATGAGAAAATGATCCAGCCAAGAATACTTTATCCAGCTACGATTTCATTCAAAATAGAAGGAGTGATAAAAAAAAACCTTCTGGGACAAACAGAAGCTAGAAGCATTTATGATCACCAAACCAGCCCCACCAGAAACATTGAAAGGGATCCACTAAGCAAAGAGAGAGCCCAGAAGTAACATAGACCAGAAAGGAACAAAGACAATATACAGTAACAGTCACCTTACAGGTAATACAATGGCACTACATTCATACCTTTTGATAGTTACTCTGAATGCAATGGGCTAAATGCCCTAATCAAAAGATACAGGACATCAGACTGGATTTAAAACAACAACAATAACAACACCAAGATCTATTGATATGCTGTCTGCAAGAGACTTATTTTAGACCCAAAGACACCTCCAGATTGAAAGTGAGGGGGTGTCCACCATGCTAATGGACATCAAAAGGAAGCTGAGGAGGCACTCCTTATATCAAAAAATTAGATGTTAAACCAAAGAATGTAATAAGAGGTGAGGAAGGACACTATATCATAATTAAACAGTCTATCCAACAAGATCTAAAAGTTGTAAATATTTCTGCCCCCAACATGGGAAGAGCCAAATATATAAGCCAATTGATAACAAAAGCAAAGAAACACGTCAAAAATAACACAGTAATAGTATAAGACTTTAACACTCCCCTCACTTCAATGGACAGATCATCTAAGTAGATCACCAGGAAATAAGGGCTTTGAATGGCACACTGGACCAGATGGACTTCACAGGTATATTCAGAACATTCCATCCTAAAGCAACAGAATACATGCTCTTCTCTAGTGCACAGGGTCTATTCTCCAGAATAGACCACATTCTTGGTCACATATCAGGTCTCAACTGGTACCAAAAGATTGGGATAATTCCCTGTACATTTTCAGACCACAGTGCTTTGAAACCGAAACTCAATCACAGAGGCAAGTTGGAAAGAACTCAAATACATGAGGCTAAAGAGCATCCCACTAAAGATTGAATGGGTCAAGCAGGAAATTAGAATTGAAAAAATTCATGGAAACAAATGAAAATGAAAACACAACTGGTCAAAATCTTGGGGATGCAGCAAAGGCACACCTAGAGGGAAGCATATAACATACAAGACTCTCTCAAGAGACAAGAAAGTTCTCAAATACACAACCTAACCTCATACCTAAAGGAACTGGAGAAAGAACAGCAAATAAAGCCTAAACCCAGCAAGAGAAGAGAAATAATTAAGATTAGAGCAGAAACCATGAAATAAAACCAAAAGAGCAGTAGAACAGATCAACAAAAGTAGGAGATGGTTCTTTGAAAGAACCTAAAAAGATTGATAAAACACTGTCCAGAATTATCAAAAAGAAAAGAGAAAGGACCCAAATAAATAAAATCATGAACTAAAGAGAGATCACAACCAACACCAGAGAAATACAAACAATTATAAGAACACATCATGAGAACTATATGCCAACAAATTAGGCAATCTGAAAGACATGGATGCATTCTTAGAGATGTATGAACTACCAAAACTGAACCAGGAAGACATAGAAAACCCAAACAGACCCATATCCAGCAAGGAAATTCAAGCAGTCATCAAAAATCTCCCACCAAACAAACAGGAGTCCGGGGCCAGATGGCTTCCCAGGGGAATTCTACTAAACATTTAAAGAAGAAATAATACATGTTCTTCTGAAGCTGTTTCAAAAAAAATAGAAATGGAAGAAAAACTTCCAAGCTCTTTTTGAGTCCAGCATTACCTTATTCCCAATACCAGACAAAGACCCCACCAAAAAAGGAGTATTAAAGACCAATATCACTGATGAACATGGGTGCAAAAATTCTCACCAAAATATTAGCCAATGGGATCCAACAGTATGATAAAAAGATTATTTACCATCACCAAGCAAGATTTATTCCTGGGCTGCAAAGATGGTTCAACATCCACAAATCAATCAATGTGATACACGACATAATTTTTTTTAAAAGGGCAAGAACCATATAATCCTCTCAATAGATGCAGAAAAAGCATTTGACAAAGTACAGCATTCTTTCTTAATTAAAACTCCTCACAGTGTAGGGATAGAAGGAACATGCCTCAATATCATAAAAACCATCTATGGAAAGCCCAGAGTGAATATCATTCTCAATGGGGAAAAATTGAGAACTTTTCCCCCAAGGTCAAGAACACAGCAGGAATGTCCACTATCAGCACCGCTATTGAACATAGTACTAGAAGTCCTAGCCTCAGCAATCAGACATCAAAAAGAAATAAAAGGCATCCTAATTGACAAAAAAGAAGTCAAACTCTCAATCTGAGCAAATGACATAATACCTTATGTGGAAAACCCAAAGACTCCATCCCAAAATTGCTAGAACTCATACAGGAATTTAGCAAAGTGGCAGGATATAAAATCAATGCACAGAAATCAGTAGCATTCCTATACAGGAACAATGAGACAGGAGAAAGAGAAAATAAGGAGTTGATCCCATTTACAATTACACCCAAAACCATAAGATACCTAGGAGTAAACCTAGCCAAAGGGGCAAAGGATCTGTACTCAGAAAACTATAGAACACACATGAAAGAAATTGAGGAAGACACAAAGAAATGGAAAAATATTACACACTCATGAATTGGAAGAACATACATTGTTAAAATGTCTATGCTACCTAGAGCAATCTACACATTCAATGCAATCCCTACCAAATATCATCAACTTTTTTCACAGAACTGGAACAAATAATCCTAAAATTTGTATAGAAACAGAACAGACCCTGAATAGTGAAAGCAATGTTGAAAAAGAAAACCAAACCTGGTGGCATCACAATCTTGGACTTCCAGCTGTGTTACAAAGCTGTAATCATCAAGACAGTACGGTACCAGCACAAAAACAGACACATAGATCAATGACAGAAAATAGAGAACCCAGAAATGAACTCTTGACTCTATGGCCAATTAATCTTTGACAAAGCAGGAAAGAATATCCAACGGAAAAAAGAGTCCCTTCAACAAATGGTGCTGGAAAATCGCACAGCCACATGTAGAAGAATGAAACTGGGCCATTTCCTTGTATCATACACAAAAATAGACTCAAAATGGATGAAAGACCTCAATGTGAGACAGGAGTCCATCAAAATCCTTGAGGAGAACACAGGCAGCAACTTCCGTGCCCTCGCCTGTGGCAAGTTCTTGATAGAGATTTCTCCAAAGGCAGGGAAACAAAGGCAAAAATGAACTATTGGGACCTCATCAGGATAAAAAACTGTTGGGGCACCTGGGTGGCTCAGTGGGTTAAGCCTCTGTCTTCAGTTCAGGTCATGGTCTCAGGGTCCTGGGATCAAGCCCCACATCAGGCTCTCTGCTCAGTAGGGAGCCTGCCTTCCCCTCTCTTTCTGCCTGCCTCTCTGCCTACTTATGATCTCACTCTCTCTCTGGGTGTCAAATAAATAAACAAAGTCTTTTTTAAAAAAGATAAAAACTTTTGCACAGCAAAGGAAAGAGTTGACAAAACAAAAAACAACCTACAGAATGGCAAAAGATACTTGCATATAACATATCAAGTAAAGGGGTAGTATCCAAAATCTATGAAGAACTTATCAAACTCAACACCCAAAGAATGAATAATCCAATCAAGAAATGGTCAGAAGACATGAACAGACATCTCTCCAAAGAAGACATACAGATGGCCAACAGTCACATGAAAAAATGCTCAAAATCACTCATCATCAGAGAAATAAAAACCAAAACCACAACAAGATAACACCACACAGCAGTCCGAATGGCTAAAATTAGCAAGTCAGGAACCAACAGATGTTGGTGAGGATGTGGAGAAAGGGGAATCCTCCTATACTGTTGGTAGGAATGCAAGCTGGTGCAGCCACTCTAGAAAGAGCATGGAGGTTCCTCAAAAAGTTTAAAATAGAGCTACCCTATGAACTAGCAATTGCACTACTGGGTATTTACCTCAAAGATATAAATGTAGTGACCCAAAGGGACACCTGCACCCCAGTGTTCATAGCAGCAATGTCCACAATAGCCAAATAATGGAAAGAGTCCAGATATCCATTGACATTTGAATGGATAAAGAAGATGTGGTATGGGGTGCCTGGGTGGCTCAGCGGGTTAAAGCCTCTGCCTTCGGCTCAGGTCATGATCTCAGGGTCCTGGGATCGAGCCCCGCATCAGGCTCTCTGCTCAGCAGGGAGCGTGCTTCCCCTTCTCTCTCTCTCTCTCTCTCTCTGCCTGCCTCTCTGCCTACTTGTGATCTCTCTCTGTCAAATAAATAAATACAATCTTTAAAAAAAAAAAAGATGTGGTACATATGTATGTGTACACACACACACACTCACACACACACACACACAATGGAGTATTGCACAGGCATCAAAAATGCTATCTTGAAACTAGAAGGTATTCTGCTAAGTGAAATAATTCAATCAGAGAAAGACGATTATCACATTATCTCGCTCATATGTGGAATTTAAGAAACAAAATGGAGGATCATATGGGAAGAAAGGAAAAAATGGAACAAGATAAATCCAGAGAGGGAGACAAACCATATGAGACTCTAAATCATTGGAAACAAACTGAGGGTTGCTGGAGGGGAGGAGGATGGAGTGATGGGGTAATTGGGCAATGGACAGTAAGGAGGGCATGTGATGTAATGAACACAGGGTGTTATAGAAAGACTGAAGAATCACAGGCCTTTACCTCTGAAACCAATAATACATTGCTAATTAATTGAAATTAAATAAAAAATGTTTAAAAAATATTTATTGATCACTCATAGAAATAATCATAAGGACCAATGGACATCAGGCACCGTTATACCTCTTTGTCTATTTTTGGATCATTGTTGTTAGCAAATATGAACTTGACATAAGGGACAATGGCCATTGTGAACATGTTACTCATATAGGAAGCTCCACAGATAAGATAAAGGATTGCCTTTCTATTTTAGTTTCAGACAAAGAAAACCCAAAATATGTCCAGAAACAAGGAGATGGCAAAGCAGCCTCTAAGGACTTCATTCCAAGAAATTACATAAAAGTTTTGAATAAATCTAAGGAATTCCAACTGAAATCATTGGTTTCAGATATTTAGAGATCACCAACCTAGCCCTCAGTTCAATTCAGCTGACATGAAGTCACATAGACTCTTAGCACTTTGTTCATACTTCTACCTAGTAGGTTCCTGTAGTTTGCAAATACTGCATATCCAGGGGTAGCTGCCTACTCTACTACTTGGTCCACCGTCCTGGTTCATAACATTGGTAACCCTAACAACAACATGCTCTAACTTCTCACTCAGATTCACCCAGTAGCCATCAGAGAGTGTTGCCCTTCCTTGAAATACGATAAAGCCCTATCACATTCTTCCTGACTGCTACAGTGCCCCACATAACTGAAGTGGGAGTACTCTCTACTGACCTTCTGGAAGATGACACTTTGCTCAAATCTCAAAAAGACACACTCAGACACACACTCACATATAACCACTTCTAAACAGGCAGTTTCTTGCTCTCTATCAAATCCAAACTTCTAAGATCATATTTCTAAGTTTTTCTTTTGACTGTTTTTACCAATTTCCTACTATTAACCTTTTCTGTGGCTCCTGCTTCAACAGGGCAAATCGTTCCCCACATGTGCACATCTTGCTGGCATTACATCAACCCTCACACAGACTTCTCTCTCTCCCTAAAAACACTCTTTCCAAAGCCTTTTCAACATGACCCTACTTCCAGAAATGGCTGGCCACACCTACAGATAGATATCAGATCTCTCCAGTATGCTCCTCTTGCCCCAGCTCTCCCCTCATTAATGTCCAGTGGCAGAACTCCGGGGCTAGAACTCTGCACTGGAAGAAATCCCAGTTAGAGAGGAGAGTAGGAGTAGTAGGTGGTGAGGTAGAACCCAGGAACAGAGCTTTTTTTTAAATATAATTTTATTTTATTTTTTCAGTGTTCCAAGATTCATTGTTTAAGCACCAAGGAGCAGAGCTTCTGCCTGAGGATGCTTCCAGCTTGCCGCTCCCTCCCCGGCTGAAGCCTGAGGTCCAAAGAATTAACTGGCCACAACCAGGGAAGTACACCCAGGGTTTACAGGCCAGATTGACAAAGTCAGAGTCTGACACAAGAACTGAAGTCCAAGTCTCTTTCACCACAACAAACTGAAAGTATAAGGAAAGTAACCCAGAACAGCTCAAAGTGCACTATCAGTGACATTTATGACTTTCTCCTTACCATGCTCTTCATGTGTGACAACTGAACAGAGAGACAATGCAGAGCTTTATTCTTTCCACTGCTTTACTTTATATGGGAAAAAAACTTACCTAATGCTTTGACATTAGGCAAGATGACCTGATTCTCCACTGCAATAACTACAGATACGTCTAGTCTGCAGAAGGGAGAGTGGGACAATAGTCAAAGGACTGAATGCTGTATAGAATAGGATTTCACTTGTTTTAGGAGGATAGGGAAGTATCCTTGTAGTGTAAACTCCCAGAGAAAAGCTGTTTCTGTATTTGCTACCATTTTGCCTGTACTGTCTGTAAATAATAACACAGTCTAAGGAGAAATTGGATGGCCTCTCAAGTAGAAAACACACAAGTTTCTAAGTGAGAAAGACTGGATTCAATCTGTTAAAATTCAGGTTTCAACTAAGTATAAATGAATACAAAGGAAAATTCAGGAACTGCAGAGATTCCTTTTGCAAAAGAACTCAAGCAAAAGCACCATTTCTCTTCCCTCAATTTATCAACACCACCACCATTGCCCCCAAATCATCACAGATTCCGTTACACACAGTGCAAGACAGTGGTGGTATATACAGAATTCTCCTCTCTGGGAACTTACAATTTAGTGCTTCATGAATATCTCTCTACCTGCCAAAATAAGTAAAAGATACATAAACTGTAAACCAGGAAGGATATTCCTAAGTAATAAATGAACAGTCAAGACAAGGACATCTCAAGATCTTACATGGCTTACTAGCTGATGAAAGGTAAGAGTACTAAGGACCACATTTTCCAGTGTTGGCAAGACCAGTGAGAATCTTCTGTGCATCATGGGTCAGCCTGAGAAGTCTGCGTGGAAGAGGCCAGAATTACCCCATCAAGACATTGTGTATAACTGTTTCCTCAGAAAACATCAGGTCAAGCTGTATCTTCATCTTGGCCATGATCCAATAAATAGAGACTCTTTAAGCCTTCCTTCCATGCCTCCCACCAAAAACACAAAACAAACTCCACCACACCTCAAGCCAGCAAATCCAGTTTGCCAACGAGATGGATCCAGTTAAATATTTGCTACAGATACTAATACAGACCAAGATTCTAAGACATAATATTAATAATAATGATAATAATAATTCTCAGTCCAGATATGTGCATAAAAGGAAAAGAGGAACCATGGCAGTAATAATAAATGTGTAACTTCCCTCCTAGTGAAAGAGAAGTAAAGGTCAGATAACTTTCCAGAACGGTTGAAAAAAAGCTAAAGTAACCAAATTCAGCTCATGCTAAAGAAAATAAATATCCCAACTTACCTCTCAGGAGTCTTCTAAAAACAACCTCACCAAACGGATCACTTACCAGGCACCCTCCCACCTAGGACCCTACTTTATACTATATTACGTTTCCATGTTACTTGGAAGAATCCTTTGTCTCACTTTCTAAAGAAAAAACTCCTTAGGTTAGAACCTGCTTCATGTTCTCTCCGTGAGGCTAGAAACCCAAATTCTGCAAGTAATACTTACGAGAGGCAACCAAGACTTGAACCTGAAGGCATGGCAGCCCCCAAACTGTCTGCCCATTGGACCAAGAGGAAACATGGCCACTTCCTCCAACTCACCTACCTCCCTTACCACCCCTACGAGCTGTACAAACCCTAACCTGTACCACCCATATACCTCTCAAATCCCATCCCAGTCTGGCAGAGGCTGAATGCCAAGTCACTAAAAACCCATCATGAGGGAGACTAACATGCTCCACACCAACTGTATGTAGACCAAATCCATCTACCCCAATGTAGACCAAAATCAATGTAGGTGTAGACACAAACATTTTACTTCCACCCCACAAAATCATATGAAGGCCCTGCTGGCAGCAGTAGTAGGCTGGTATCATTGCACCATTTTCTGAGTAAGCAATCAGATAGCCAGAGGTTCTCTGGAGGCTCTACAGACTTCATATTATCCAGTATCATTCTAGGATGTTATGAACAGGTGCCTTTTCTTAGTCCTTCTGGGATAACATCAGAAAAGACAGAGTGAAATGCAGTGTTCCTCATTCATGATTTCATACATTTACAGGCTTAGTTTCAGTCAGAATCCAGTTCTGGAAATTCTTCACATTTCCATCACACCAAAACAAGAGATCAACTTGACAAATTAGAAGAACCTGAGCTTCTGCTTCTAGAGGTCTTCAGACACTAGATGGGTTACCAGGAAGAACCAGAATCAGATTTTCCAAACAGGAAGCAGAAAGAGCTAGGAAAGCCAGGGATTAGAAAGTGATGGGATACACAAATATCAACAGTGAAAATCACTTTCTTTTCTATTTCCCCCTATGATTCTCTACTCCATTTTCTCAATCCTGAATCCTGCCAACACAGAGCACCTAACAAAAGTCCTCAGGAGAAAGCAGTAGAACATAATCCATCTGCCTATCCATCTCATTTTCTAAACTATAGCTATAATGTAGGGGAACACTGATCCACAGTCTTTTTTTTCCAAGAAGCCTTACTAAACAGATTTGTTTTTCCCACACATCCTTCCTTTCTTTGTAAGGACAAAATCCAGAAATCCATCCAGGTCTCCCATCCATCCCTATATTCTGTCTCTACTTTTGAGACTAGCAGTTGTGTGTGGTCAGTGCCCATGGCTCCTTCTTCCATGTACCTTCTCCCAATACACCCCCTCAGTAATACACTGCACACAAGGGGGCAACTGTCTCTCTGATTATCTTCCTTCATAACTTTAATGTGTCCTTCTAACCTCTTGTGAAAGTACTCACCTATCTCTGTCTCTCCATCCTGTCTCACCAGGCTTGGCTTGGTTCCTGAAATAGCCCTTGGTGGCTGCTCCACACCACCACCTCCCCCGGAAGGTTAATTGTTTTGTTTTGTTGCAGGAAAGATACCAGATGATCTCTGTCATATGAAAGTTGTATCCTGCCTCAAAGTCCTGAGCTCTTCTCCAAATATAGATCCATACAACTTCCCTACCAAGACTCACCTGCCTCACCCCAGCTCAGGCAACATAATCTACAAGGGAGAATCTCTGCCACCACTTTTTTTTTTAAATTAACATATAATGTATTATTTGCTTCAGGGGTATAGGTCTGTGAATCATCAGTCTTAAACAATTCACAGCACTCACCATAGCACATATCCTCCCTGGTGTCCATCACCCAGCCACCCATCCCTCCCACCCCCTCCCCATTTAAAGGGATACCCTGTATCCCTCTTCCTAGTTCTTTCTCACCACCACTCTTTTTTTGTAATTTCTGTGATAATCAAAGAAATAAAAGGACAAGGATAAACTAAATGAATACCAACCAAAAATCAGATTTATCAATTTGGAAGATACCTAGTGAAGAAATTGGCCTTTCCACGTGTTTTGTTTTAACTAAGATCAAAACGAACCTGCACTCTGGAAGCACATAACACATATCACTTGATAATGAAGAGAAGTAGCCCAAGAACTGCTAGAGGGCAAGAGAAAGACAACCTAGAAATCAACATTTGCCACATGTAATCAAAAAAAACAGGTGTCCTGCATGGATAAGTGTTGTCTGGGCTTCTGGTGTTGGGGTGCTGCCCACAGTGTCCATGGCAGTAGGAAGGCAGACATGGTAGAGAACAGTTTAAGGGTGAAGGGCCTTCCAAATTGAAATAGTTGCAAATATGTTTTGTGATAAGAGGCAAACTGCCTCTTGGTGACTTAGCATTTCAAGGACCATGAGGCAGCCACACCCCAGGAGACCATGGTCATCTTTCCTCCTACAGCCCGACCTGGCCTATAATGAATCCCCACCATCACATTTTTAAATTAGATAAGAAAGGCGGGAAGATACACCTTCCGCCGCTATAAAAATAGATACTTAGCTCCTTGAGCCTGGAGGGAGAAGACCCCAAATCCTCTCTGGTGATGGGGGACCCCCTCATCGCACTGGACCTGCTATTCTGCAAAGTGCACACCAAAGACCTCGCACAAATACTTTCAGACTCTCCAGTGAGAAATGAGACAAAACATGAAAGAGGCTGCAAAGCCCAGTGGAAAAAATCTTCATTCATTCTAGGAACATGTGAAAACATACTGTGTGCCTGTGGGAAAGACAAAGATGAAGAAAGCAAGCTCTGCACCAGGTCAGAAAGGAAAGACTAGGCAGGAGGACAGGGCCTAGAAGTGGGAAGGACCCCAGAGGAGAAGCAGCAAGGAATAACCTCCCCTAACTCATATTTTGCTCATCAGAGCTGAGAACCTTTCTGGGCTGGAGGAGAACAAAATGTAGGCCTCCATATCACTCTGACCCCTGTAAACCTACCTGTCCTTCCCAAACTCGCAAGGTACTGGTCTACATCGCCCAAACCAAGGTCTAGCTCTGTTGCCATGAAATGCCCTCCGCTCCAACCCCACACAGCTTCTGTAGCCGGAGGCATTCCAAGCCCAGTCCTCTTGGACTCTGTCTCAGCTTTCCTGCCAACTCTACAAACAGGAGAAATCACTTACCCATGGGCTTCTTCTGCCTCAGAGGAGAAACACTTTAGAAGGAAGTGCAAGCCAAACCCAGGAAGAGGGAAGGAGCTTGGCCAGACAGAGTCAGGACTAGGAGTGGAGCTCACAGGGTGCCCTCAGGGAATTGAGGTCCTGAGTAGGTGGGGCCCTCGTGGAGGAGGAGCCTCAGGAGTGTGAGCACTAACAAGGCTGGGCCTCGAGAAGTTGGGGCCAAAGCGCTTCAGAAGTGGCCTAGGAAGGATGTGACAGTAGGAAGGAGATGGTTAAGCTAGAATCCTGGAGGAAGGATAGAGGTGGGCAATGGAAGACCAGTGGGGCCCTGCATGGGTTGAGGAGGTGACTGAGGGCTCAAATGGGGCTTTGCTGGAGACTTTGTTGGGAGCAAGATGTGAATTTAGATGTAAACAAGCTGGTCCTGGGTGTGGAGGAGGTCTAGCTGGTAGGAGGAGAGTGTGGGGAGCCTGGTAGAGCCCAGCCTGTGGTGATTTGGACGCCAATCCCAGGTCCAGTGAAAGAGCCCACTCAGCAGTCTTGTAACCAAGGATAGAATCACCACCCCTACTCACGGCATATTATGACTGAATGAGCATTGAGCTTTGTTCTGGAGGAAGTAAGGACGGGGTGCCTGGTTACAGAGCTTCCTTTCTAGACATTCAAAATGTAACGCTTCCAAGGCTCTGAAACAGTGACCAAAAGAAGGTGACTCGACCTTCCCAGAACATTAATCTTCAAACAGAGGCAGGACTTCTCAGGGGAGGAGAAGGTGGGAACTAAGTGCTTAGAGACCCAGGGCTAAATGCACAAGTGATGGGCCCACAAGCCATGGGTCTCAAGGAAAATGGGCACCACTGCCTCTACTTGATACTGGTGACATGCCTCTCTACCCTCAATTATGTGCCTTAAACACTTGGGGTGGAGGTGGAAGGAGGGGAGAGGAGGGTAACAGCAGGTTCCTAAAGGGACTGAGTCTATACTAACTATACCAAGACAGAGCACTGAACTTGGAGCAGGAAGAATTGCTCCAGATCTCAGGAAGAACCTCCTACAAATCACACTGGCCCTGCCCTAACACATCTGCAGGAGGCATGGGCCAAGGGCACTAACAGCGCCTCCTGTGTTGCAGGTGCTGTGCTGGGTAGGGGAGGAGTGGCCCAGCCAAGACTACAGAGCCAGAATTCCGAGAGGCAAAAGGGACAGGCAGGACTGGAAGGATGGCTGTCATGGGACAGTAGGGGAGGGGCATCTGGGTGTTTGATCTGTGTCTGTTCCAGCAGTCCTGGGCTGTCTCCCCTGCCTTAGCAGGGATTTCCCCAGATGTGCACCTGCTTGAGGACAGGAAGGGCAGGTGCAGGAGAGGATCTGTCTATCTGTACACCTGGTCCCCAGAGCAATCCCTTCCCCTTTTCCCCCATGCAATTTGCTGCCTGCTGGGTAGAGGGCGGGAAGCTGGGGGGAAGCCTAGGGTCCCCAGTCACCAGGTAATGAAGAGAACTGGCCCAGGCCCTTCTTTCCCTATCTCCCTCTGGCCAGCTGCTGTGGGCTGGCAGCCTCAGGCCCTAGGGCCTTGCATTAGGCATGGCCCAGCCCAGCGGTTAGGAGTGGTACCTTGAGCCTGGCCACTACAGGCCTCGTACCTCCAGCCCCTGTTGTCTCCAGACGCCCCATCGTGGACAAGGCTATGTTCCCACTGTTCCCTTGCATGCTACTGCCCACCCTACTTGCCGGTGGAGAGGGCAGCCTCCTGAACTCCTTCTAGCCACTTCCAGGTCAGGCCCAGACCCCGTGCAAGTCCAGCCTAAGCTCCATTCCCCTTCTTTGCCTCCAAGAGCTACACCCAGTGTCCATCCCAGCTGGTGCCAGCACCTCTAGCCGTGCCCCAGGCCCCAGCCCCTACCCATCCAGGTGGACTTGCTCCCTCTTCCTGCCATCCTCTAAGAGTCTGCCGCCATCTCTACTGCACTTGCTGCTGTGCCCCCGCCCAGCCGCCCCCACAGTGGACACAGCAGCTCTGAAGCGCCCCCTGCCACCCCCCACTGGCGGTGTCGCCCACTGCATAGGCTGCGTCCACCATATCTCTGCCACCACCATCTCTGCGCCACCACTGTTGCCTTAGTAACCACAACCTTGATAGTGGCCATGACTGGGGTCTCATCTGTCTGGAAGAAGAAGACAAAGACCAAGGGGCCCTACACTTGTGCCCCGTGTACCAAGGAGTTCCAGAACAGCTACAAACTCAGAAGGCAGAAGGCAGAAGCCATCTGCACAGGAGCCAAGGCTGTTCCGGTCCCCTACCTGCTATGGAGATGCCCACTGTGGTGCCCTCGAGCCTCCTGACCATCCCCAGTTGAGCGGAGCCACCAGGGGAGGGGCAGATGGGGTTGCAGGGGGCAGAGAGGCCACAGGGGCACAGGGACCACAGGTGGCCGGTGGCAAGTGACAGGGACCATCTCAAGAGGGTAACACACCTGTGAGAGATGTAGTAAGGCCTTCCACAGTGTCCTGCATCTGAACCCACAGGAGCTGTGGGGCTGGGACTAGGAGCCCTGCCCATGCCGGTGTGCCACAGCACCACAAGCATGAGGACCCCATGAGCTACCACGTGTGCACAGGACAGGAGGCACAGAGCACAAGCCCTAGAGCCGCTCCCAATCTGGCCAGAGCTTCCCCCGCAGGATCCCCTCAACAGTCAGGCTCCACAATGATCTCCACAGATGGACCTTCAACAAGTGTCATCTGTGACAGCTTTTGCCACAAAGGATACAGCATCACACATGGTACCACACCGGGAGAAGGTGCACTGTCAGGTTTGTGGCAAGACGCCAAGCGCGGCATCTGTTTCCCACCACATGCAGGTTCTCTGCTGGGAGGTCACCCTGTCTGTGAGCTCTGCAGCAAATGTACCCCTGAGCTCTGTCCTAGGACAGCAGTGGTGACAGGGGCCAGGCACCTGGCTCCACACACCTGTCCTCCTGGTTGTGCTGAAGCCCCCTGACATTGGACAGGGGTGGCAGAGGAAAGGAGCAGCCACTGCCTTTATCCCTCTGCTCTCTGTACCCCTGCCCTGCACTTCCAGGTCGGTGAGCCTTCTCCGTGATGCTCCTTGCTCCCCTCCTTCCTCACCCCTCCCACTACTGTCTGTGGTTCCTCAATACACCCCCCTTAACTGTTTTCGTTTCTTACCAGGTGGACACAGGGGAGGAAGGAGGGGAATCAAAAATTCTACCCAAAGTGGGGAAGGGGTAAGATTGGAGAAGGAGAGAAGCAGGGAAGACAAGGGTACAACCTTCAGAAGGTGGGGGTGTTTGGGTTCAGGCTCTAAACATCATCCTACTTAAGATCCATCAGTGTAAAAAAAGTCAAGGGAGCAAAATAAGGAGCCACCAGAGCCAGAGGCAGGATAAGAGATGTAATTTGAAGCCACCAGGGTAATCGGGGGATCCAGTCACTGTAGGATTTCCTGGAAGTGGATGGACTAGACCCTCAGTGGCCCCCATCCCATGTCCCCCGAACTCCATCCCTGACCTCTTCTTTTCACCCAGCTCTCACAGGAGACAAGCTGTGGCCCTGGCCATGTCACCTTGTTCCAGTATCCTCTGCATGTTCCCTCTCTTCATCCCTCCGATTGCATGGACCTATTACAATAACTGGTCCAGGGTTGGGGGAATGCAGAGAATGCTGAGTTGAGGCCAGAAGTCTCTCCTGGGAGAGAGGGACAGAATGGGGGAAACTGGCAGGTGGAGCCCACCCAGGTGATG
>ML093424.1:57779-72102 GCA_003697995.1 Taxidea taxus jeffersonii | reverse complement strand
GGTAGGAGAAGGCCTCATGGCTTAGATGGAACTTGAACTTTAAATGGATGAAGCAAGTGTGAGGAAGGATGTTCTAGAAAAGGGACCCTCATGCTACTTCCTTTTTGAATTTTCTCTGAAATTACTCCCATTCCTTAGGATTTATTTATTTATTTTTTAAGATTTTATTTATTTATTTTGAGTGAGAGAGAAAGGGAATGGGAGAGAGTGGGGTGGGAGGGGCAGAGGGAGAGAGAAAATCTAAGGCAGATATGAGGTTGTCTTATGACCCTGAGATCATGAAATCAAGAGCTGGAGACTTAACCGACCAAGCCACCCAGGCTTCTTCAGGATTTATTTTTAAAAAGGAGACAAACTAAAAAAAAGTTGCCACCTTCTACCATGATCTGACATGTACCACATAATGAAATTTAAGTGTTATTTTGTAATGCAACTATTTGTGTACTATCTTTTCTCAAAGGAAAAGAATATGTCGGCCTTATTGTTGATATTAACTTACAGATAATTTGTTAAAAAGCAAGCAGACAAGGGTGTGTTTTGCAGTGAGTAGGAAAGACTCATCAGAAGACTTAGTATGGCTTTTAGTACCTGCTTAAATTTTCTCATTAATTTCCCACCGGTTTCCCATTGCCTTTATGCCATGGAAATGACAAGCAATCCTACTGAATTTCAGTTAGGACAAATAGGCAAAGGCCAGTTATAAAAAGGGAAATCTAGGGAAGAGAAGTTAACTCTAAATGTGATGAAGAGAGTTGAGTAATAGAACTGACCATTTTTGTTGCATGTTTGCTAAACTCTTTTTGTATACATTCGAACTGTGTTTGTTGAAGATCTTCATGGTTTTGTTAATACTCATTTGTCCTAAAATTTTTCATACCAGTCCTAGTTAATACATAAGCATGTTACTGTGCTCCTGTTTTTGTTTTGTTTTTTAAAGATTTTATTTATTGATTTGACAGAGAGGAGGAGAGATCATAAGTAGGCAGAGAGGCAGGCAGAGAGAGAGGGGGAAGCAGGCTCCCTGCTGAGCAGAGAGCCCAATGTGGGGCTCCATCCCAGGACCCTGAGATCATGACCTGAGCTGAAGGCAGAGGCTTAATATTGAGCTACCCAGGCGCCCCTGTGCTCCTGTTTTTCTCCTAGGAAAATTGTCTATCATTTTGCATTTAAGGCCTGCAACCAACCTGCTCATTAATTTCCCTGTTGCAAGAGGTTTTTGTAACACACTAGGTATTATTTGTGGAATGGGCAACAAAATCAATAAGTAAGACATTAAAAAAATCCAGCTATCTTTCTAGGTTTGTTAAACAAATCATTAATACACTGATACTCTGCCTTTGAAATAGGCTTGATTTTTGCCACAGAGACCATTAAATCTTGTTGTGTTTGATACCATAAGTAGCTAATATTAATTAGCTACCTTTGTTGAAAATAGATTTTTGTCTTTTAAAAGTAAATTTACTAAATCTTCCTTTTTATAGCACTTGGAGGAGAATGTGAGTACTATATAGATTTTTGATGAAGTAGACATGTCAGCTTGTTACTTGCACTGATTTATAAGTACATTTGTGTTGTAAGACAACAGTGTGTTGCATTTTTGTTATTTTTAGGTATCACCACCCTTTATCTACTTATATATGTTCTTCAGTGACTGTAGACCAAATTAATTGTGGCATGTGTGAAAAGATATAAAATGAAGATTTCTGAAATAGTAGTAAAAAGACCATCATTAAAAAATGGCATGAATAAGTACTTGCTCTGTTTATGAACAGATTTCCCAAGTGATTCTTAAATTGGTATAAAATTAATGATATGTTTTTGGAAACAAACAGCCAAAACTACATGTATTTTCTTCTTTATTCATGTTGAAAATACTTGAGTATATATAGAATCTAGTATCCTTATAGCAAGGGGAAAAAAACCCAAATTATGACATGTTTCTTGCTCAAAACTTGTATTCCTCCTCATATTCAGGGTAAAATCAAACCTCTTAGTGTTTTTACAAGGCTTTATGTAATCCAGAATCTTCCTGCGTCTCTGACTTCTTCTCCTACCGGTCTCTACCTTGCTCTCTCTTGTCTGGTCACCCTGAATTTTTTTGTTTCTTGAAAACAAACTCATTTATATTTGGAGGCTTTTGGTGCTTACTCTTTCCTCTACCTGGAATTCTTTCTTTACTTTTTTTTTTTTAAAGATAGATTTATTTACTTGAGGGAGAGACAGAGACAGGGAGAAAGTGGGGTGGAGGAGAAGAGGGAGAGAGTCTTAGGCAGACTCTGAGCTGAGCATGGAGCCCAACAGGGGGTTTGATCTCACAATCCTAAGATCAGGGCCTGAGCCCAAACCAAGTGGCAGAAATTTAACTGACTGCTCTACCCAGGTGCCCCTTCTTTACTTGGAATTCTTACCTAGATCATCGATGACTTCTTTCACATCATTTAGATCTCTGCTTTAGTGCCTCTTCAGAGAGGCCCACTTTAACTAAAATTTCTCTGTTCTATCCATTCACTTCTTAGCCTCTCACTCTGCCTTTGTTCCTAGTGTTTAAAGCTCCTTGACATGTTCTCTCTTTGTGTGTGTGTGTGTGTGTGTGTGTGTGTGTGTGTGTGTGTGTATTTTTCTCTCTGGAATGCAACCTCTGTATATCCTAAGGGCCTAGGGTAGGGTGTGGAGTATAGCAGATACCCAGTATTTGTTGAATAAATGACTGAGACTCCTTTATTTTATCCTTCCTAATCCCACAAGGAATTAGAAGTAGCTTAAAAAATACTTCTAGATGTAACAAAATAGAAAACACCAGGCATGTAAAATATAGATAGAATAGAAATGACTGCTGGGAAATTTAATATGCAGGTCATGCAGGGTTTTACATGTTTCTTAAATATGAATCAAGAGTTTGGCTCTGAGGTCTTAACTGCCAAAACGAAAAAAACACTTTTTCCATAAGGAGCAAACATTCTTCTACTCCAGAGAAGCATAGCTTTTCCTTGCATTTCAACAACTGTCCTATAAGACACAAAATGAATTTTATATGGAAATTTTAATGCCCATCCTTAAAGGAAACTGGAGAGGTGATGCCAGCATGAGGTTCAGGGAAAGCAGCTCTCTGGAAACAGACTGATAAGATTCGCACATCCATATTTCCTCTTTCTCTCTGGCTCCCCACCTCCTAATGTACATACAGGCATCTCTGAGTAAGGTAGAGCCATTTTCATGTGATTATCAATGTACAGCTCTTTTCTAACGGCAGTGAGAGAGAGTTTACTCATTATAATGGGTAGCTTATCCCAAACCAGGTTGAAAATTAGCCAGATACCATGCCTTTAGTCAAATGAGGCTTCCTGTAGATGCTCATATAAATAGCTGATAATAGTACTGTTTTGATCAGATCATTCTGTGAAGTTTGTAGCCTTTTATTTTTATTTTTTAAGGGTTTTATTTTTTTATTTGACAAAGAGAGCACAGCATGGGGAGCAGCAGGCAGAGGGAGAGGGAGAAGCAGCCTCGCTGAGCAGGGAGCCCGATGCGGGGCTCGATCCTAGACCCCTGGGATCATGACCTGAGTTGAAGGCAGACATTTAATGAGTGGGCACCCAGGCGTTCCTAGTTTGTGGACTTTATTTTTATTTATTTATTTTATTTTTATTTTTCATTTTTTATTCTTTTTTAAGATTTTATTTGATAGAGAGACACAGCGAGAGAAGGAACACAAGCAAGGGAAGTGGGAGAGAGAGAAGCAGGCTTCCTGGCCAAGCAGATGTCTGATGTGGGGCTTGATCCCAGGACCCTGGGACCATGACCTGAGCAGAAGGTAGATGCCTAACAACTGAGCCGCCTAGGTGCCCCTAGTTTGTGGCCTTTTAAAGGAAATTTTGACATCCAGAATTTTGGATTCAGAATTAATGAGGCCAGTTATTGGTGAGTTTCATGATATTGTAACTCTGGAAATCTCAACGCACTGGTCGAAGATTAATTGCATTTTAATAGAGACACTTCCCATCAGTTCAACCTGTTTACTTGATATGATTGAAGTTGAACATATTCACAATTAGTTTGATGTAAATTTTTAAATTAAGATCATCATGTTATTTAATCCTTTCATTTATTAATGACTTGGCCAAATCCTTCAAATAATTACATGGTTTACATAATTGAGCTATTTGGGGAAGAAATAGTGCAGAATATGTTGTAAATAGTGTTTGCCAGTGGAAGCATACTAACTTGAACCACAGGGAGTCCCAAAGATTCATTTCAAGTTCCGATATAGTCTTTTCTTTTGGACTTACCACTCCTATCCTGATGTCTTAGACATTCTTTAGGTGTAATGGGAAAATACTAGGGAGATGGATAGCTGTTATTATGCATCCTGTCAGTGGCTGGGTAAGAAATTCTCAGAGTTTTCTGTTTCAGTTTAATCATTTGGTTTTTCCCATTTAGAGATAATGGTTTGGTTAGGTGTCTATTAGGGGAAAATTGGTTTGGCAGTACGGTGCAAAGTTTTTTTGTGACACATCACTAATTGAGAGAGGAATTTGCTTTCACAGTGCTCTTCCTCTCCTTTGTTCCTTTCTTGTGATTTTGTTTTCAGATTGTCTCCTTTCATTACCCCGACTGTCTTAACCTCTGCATGCTGTCCTTTCCTCCTGCTTTGTGCTTACATGCTGTCTCTTCGGTCCCATAGTCTTCCCTGAATCTTGTCACAGACCCCTTATTGCCTTTCTTATTTTTCCTCCAACTTTATTTCAACTCTGTGTGTAATTATTAATGGTCTTTTTCTTAGAGTGACATAAGTTTAGAGCTTAGGTCCATGGTTTCAAGCTGGATAATTGCTTAACTTACTTTACTGTCAGTTTATCACCTTTAAGATGTAAACAATACCTCAAAAGAGTGGTTGTGACCAGTAAATAATATATAAACCTCTAGCATGCTGTCCTGCACTTGGCATCACCATTTACTGTTCCATACACTTCTCAAAGAAAATTTCAGTGATCTTCTTATATTCAGGTAAACCCATCTGGATTGTCATGGATTGGAGTGTAGGACAGATTTCATAACCTTGTGGCATGGATTAAGGAATAGGCTTTGTTGGGAAAGTAATGTTTTATGGGGAGAAGTAAGGCTGGAGTTTCTCCTCTTCTTATTTCACATAGAGGGGTGCCAGGGTTTTAGCAGTCTGCTCAATAGAAAGCATAGATGTTTATTCCAGTGAAAGTTTGCTGTCTCCTGTTATTCTCCCTTGTCAAAGAAGTGGTAGGTCAGCCTCGTCAGTGAGGAGTCACCCAAACTGCTTGAGAACTGAAGAGTGTAGTTGTGGGTGCTTGCAATCATCTGAGAAATGCATTGGTCCAGAATGTGGAGACCCGGGGCTGCGGGAAGATGGATCTACCTTGCAAAGGGAAGAAGCCACGGTCCTATTAGAAGCTGAGTGTGCTGGCAGCCTGTCATGCTGGGAGAAGGAGGGGTGGGCACCCGGAGTGACTCCTGACATCGTTTTCAGACTGCTCTGTGTGTGTTGCACCTTATTATTGCTCAGTGTCAGTGGATCCCTTTTCTCAACAAGTAAGTGTCAAATTGAAAGTGAAATGTGTTGTTGTTGTTTAATTCTGTGCTATTTAAGCACGCTGATGTCACAATAGCTAACTCAAGAATGCATTTCAGAGTCCTTGGGTCAGTGTTGCTCCCAATGAAAATTGCCTTGATTTGCTCAGGTTCAGCTCAGCTTCCCAAATAATTACCCATTAGTTCAAGCACAGTAGGAGCACTTACTCTAGAAATTAAAAGCTAAGACGAAGTCCATATCCTCAGGGAGTTGTGCCTAAGAGGGTAAAATAGAAGTGGAAGAATCTCTTAACAATTGGAATACAAGAAATGTCATAAGAGAAGTTACCAAAAGGCTGAGGGTAGAAAGTGAGAAAAGTTTCTCAAAGATAGCCAGTATCATATCTTAATCAACCTAATTTTGCCTTTTGGGGGAGAATTTCAAGCATATGTATAGCTCCTGCATTTTCTAGTCTATGGATGGGACAGTAGGGAGGAGAGTGGTTAAAAAAAAATGATTAGCTAGGTAGCATACCGAGTTTAGAGACTAGCAAAGATTTCATTTTAATTCATTGGGAATTGTGATTTATAGTAGTTTTTGTTAAGTTGTAACTCAGAATATTACATTTTAGTGCTACAAATTTCCTAACAAAATGGCAGGGACTCATTCTAAGATGGGAGAAAAATTAACGAGCAGTCATCTGTCAGCAGTTTCTAATGGCTGTCAAAATTTGTTTTTAATGTTTAAGTGCCAAGGAGGGCAGATGGAAATTGTATTAATCACTGCACGCTCAGCATGCAGTTTGCCAGGAAATAGAAGGGCAGCATAGAGCTTTGGGGAACAGAATACCTTTTGGTATATATGCTGTGCTTTTGAGGTTTAAGAATAGTAGAGGTCAGGTTTAGGGACGCCTGGGTGGCTCAGTTGGTTAAGCGGCTGCCTTCGGCTCAGGTCATGATCCCAGCGTCCTGGGATCGAGTCCCACATCGGGCTCCTTGCTCGGCAGGGAGCCTGCTTCTCCTTCTTCCTCTGCCTGTGCTCTCTCTCTCTCTCTAACTAATAAATGGATAAAATCTTAAAAAAAAAAAAAAAGAATAGTAGAGGTCAGGTTTAATAGTCCTATCTATGGTCCTTCCATGAAAGCAGAAAGAACACTTTTAAAATGCATTCCTAGAAGGATTCTTTTCATTTTAAAGCAAACATTTGCTATCCATCAGTTCTTGATTTCAGTTTTATGGAGTCTCATGAGGATTGTTTAGGAAAATTGTGATCGTCAGAGGAGGTGCTTCTAAGGTACTCTTGCTGTGTGCAGTGTCACGTAAGAGCACAGCCTAGCGTCCCATGGGACATAGGTTCTTGCATTAACTTCGCTGTTTCTGGCCCTGTGAGCTTGAAATCCTCTTCTGTGTGTATACACATGCTGCTTGTGTCTCTGGGTGATCTTGGAGGGCCTGTTTATCCTTCCACATTCTGTACTTAATAATGCCAATGTCTTTTATCACCATTATGTGGCTTTGCAGACCATTTTATAAATGGTATATTTTTTAAGAATATCCAATTTTAAATAATTAGACAACATCCAAGCACATTTTGATGAAACATGGTACAGTGGGCTGGCCTTTGTTCATTTGGTATTTTTTGCTTAGCTAACACTCGTACACAATGGAAGGCAGATGTTGGACATTTTACTGTGCTTGGAGTTGTGCACATGGCTTAGACTGGGGAGAGTAGTGATACTTGTTATTTCTCTTTTAGTTAAGATATATCCCATGTGTGTCTTGTGATTTACTAATGTCAGTCAATGTAGAAAAACACCAGACACTGGAACCATGTATAACCAGTAGCAGTGATTGCTTTGTCTGGGGGGGCTCAGAGGTCCTCATTAGCATCTCATGAATGTCTTGTGATAGTGTATCAGAAATGGCTCACTGAACCAGGTACCAAGCCCAACTGGAGTTTAGTGTATATCTTAGTTCTGTTATTGTAGTTCTTTGTGAAGGGTTTAAATCCTAAGAGAGATTCTGTTTCTGTAATTTAGAGTATAGATGCAAGAGTTTGTGTGTAATTTTTAAAATTGGTGTTTTGCTGAATAAGTAGTAGTATATAGCCTGTGTTTGTTAGACTTTCACGATGAATGAATTTTCAGAAAGTCTCCTTTAGATTACACTAACCAGACTGCCAAGTAATTTGTTAATATTGTAGGTGCTGGAGCCAACTATAGAATTCTCAATTAAACCTATAACCAAATATTGTTGAGTGTTACTTTGATGCTTTTATTTTGTTCAGACAAATTCTGAATAAATTAGCTATTGGTACCTTCTTGTTGAGTCTCTGCTGTCACTTGCGAGGAAGATGGTAGAGGCGAAAACCATTCAGGTGCTCCCCCAAGGAGAAGTGTTACTGTCATCCTGCCTTAAAGTAGTGCACAGATGCTGACCCAGTCTTTTTACTTCCTTCATTGCCACCATTTCTGCCTCCTTAATTCTGTTAACTGGATGGCTATGTATACAAGTTAGCTTTTTTTTGAATACTACTGGGTTTTTTTTGTATGTAGCTTATAATATTTCTAAGTTATAGAAGAATTTCAAAAGTTGTAGGATACAACAGAAATTGATGTAGCCAATTTAAACACAAGTTAGAAATGAAATCTATACTGTCATTTTTTGAAGTCTAAAAAGAGAGGAAAAGTGTGTCTCGGGCCCTGTTTCTTTGAATTGCTTCCAGCTGCCTGCTTCCTAATACAGAAATATTTATTAAAAGTGGCAGGTTAAAAATGGGATTCCTAGGGCAAAATATGACTGTTTCCATAATTTTGTTAAAGAACAGAAAGCATCTGAGATTTCACATCTGTGGTGTTTTTTTTCTTTTTTTTTTTTTTTTTAATTTGGGTTTTGGGGGAGAGGGATATGGTGTGGAGTAAATAATTCATATTTCCTGGCTAGCAAAACAAAATAGTAAACAGCTTGGACAATTTCAGTGAACTAAAGATTTCCTCGGGTAGTGAAAGAGAAATAAGAAACTAATCTTTATGTGTTCCAACAGGATAAATGTGTTCAAAAAGGTAGAAGAAAGCATTTAAGATAGTAAGTAAGACAAAGACAGTGACGGCTCTGGCTGTCCATGAAGGTCAGGGATGAGGTTTGAAGTAAGGAAATAAGCAAAAATCTTATCTAGACTAATTGGAGGCAATGACAGATTTAAAGAATTATTAGACTGAAATGCTATGAATAGGCTTTTTAAAATAAAGGAAAATTTTGTTAATTCTGACATTGTTGAGGAAGGCAAATATATTGAAGGAAAAAAAAACACCACTGTTTGAGGGTTTGGTGGGAGAACTTGTATGTGAAGAGCAAGAGAAGGAATTGAGGAAAATAGAAACCGTATTGGGAGATATATCAGAAACTTATTTTTCTGAGAGCATTCAGTAGTTAAGGTGGCAGGCACACACTCTCAGAAGAGTTTATTAGGGTAAGAGCATCTGCTGGAAAGTATCCCAGATTAAGCCTGTGGATTCAGGAAGGTAGGAATTCAGAAGGAGGAATCTATTAATCAAAAACTGTGTAGAATGGTTGTGTCTTGTGATCCTCCATAAGCAGAAGGAGGGAAGTCCACACAAAGCTGAGATCACTATATACCTATGTTTTTGGTCTGGTGGGGAAAAAAAGAGCAGTTTTCAGTTGTCTGCTTTCCTGTTTATGTTGACTTGTTAAGATGAGTTTTAAAAAATCAGAATATTTTGTAATAAATATGTTGTCATATTTCTTGATATATTGTAATATTCATTAACCATTTTCATCACTTTATACATTAGAAATACAGTTCACAGACTACAAAGAAGATAGTAGTCCCTGGTCTTATTGACCATACAGAATAGAGAGATTAACATTTACTTATGGTTTGTTTCTTAATGTAATCAGGACTAATCTAACTTTGAAATGTGAAGAACTTTGAAAGGATATATGGGCTTTCATCTGTAGGATTTTGTGTTTGAAATAAACATATATTATTTATAAAATATAAAAAATGGGGAAGGATTTCTAGAATGGGTCTTTAGGCTCTCTTTTAGATACAATTTATGAAGAGTTGATATTAGGTAATGAGACAAGTATCATACACAGATAAATATTATTAACAGCTGTGATTCTTATCAGAAAGGAATTAGGGTTGGGGCCTTGTAATTTGAAATCACATGTTCAGTATCTAACATTTATATTTGGATGTGAAAACAGTTAACTTTAAAAACCAGTACAAATACTACTAAATCAGAAATTAGAATCTGAAAGAAATGTTTCTTAATGGGCCATGAACTGGAAAGTTGAAAAAAGTGTAAGTTTTTTTGAATAGCAATTTTCAAACATTCTTTTAAAGTTGATAGAAATGTAAAAGACACATACTGAGTCAAATTATGATGCTGTAACCTAAGACAGTTTGAACAAAAATCAACTAAGCATTGTAGAGTGTGAACAACAAAGTCAAATGCCCTTTGATTTAAATTGTGTACCCTTGAACAAATTGCTGAGTTTATCTAAGCTTTGGTTTTCAAATTAAAAAATTATCAGGGATCAGATTTGACTTGTAGTTGTTATGAGCAGTAAATGAAGTAATGCTTTATTCACTAATTATTACTCACTAATTCTTCTTTCAAGAAATAATATACTGAATGTTTCCTGTGTGCCAGCCACTCTGTGATGCCCTGGGGACACGAATTTTAATACAAATGGTCTTAACCCTTGTGGAGATTACAGTCTATTAGGAAAAAAAAAAACAGGAACACAAATGATGACTATGGCTTACTGTAATAGGGGCAAGAGTGCATACAAAGTCCATTAACAGGCCTCTTTAATACATTCCACTGCAGAGGTGGTGGTTACTGGGGCTTGGGTGGAAGGGCACTAGCTCTCAGTCATTCTCTCCAACTCTTTCATTTTCTATTTTTTTTTTTTTAAGATTTTATTTATTTGTTAGAGAGAGAGCAAGCGAGCACAGGTAGAAAGAGAGGAGGCAGGCAGAGGCAGAGGGAGAAGCAGGCTCCCTGCCGAGCAAGGAGCCCGATGTGGGACTCGATCCCAGGACGCTGGGATCACGACCTGAGCCGAAGGCAGCCGCTTAACCAACTGAGCCACCCAGGCGTCCCTCATTTTCTGTTTTCATCAGTATGACCAAATTTATGCATATTACCAAGGTTTATTGTAGCTTGCCTTCTATTAAACTTTAAACAGTGAGATTGGTAAATGTGGCCTTTTTGGAAAAAGAAAAATCCTATGAGATTGATTAGACCGCTTTACAAGATTATTTCCATAATTTATTATTTATAAGCAGTCCCATTTCATATCCTCTTAGGTGATCTGCATTTGAAGGTCTCTTGTGTTCTTCTTGCCCCTTGCACGGCCCACCCCGGTCCCCCTGCTCTAGCCACAGTGTAATTATAGGACTACCATTTTGTCTTACCGTTACATTTCGTGGAGGATCTCTGAAAAGAGAATCTGTTTCTGTAACAACATTTTATCTATTTTTACTTATGTATTTTAAAAATATTTTACTTATTTATTTATTTATTTGAGAGAGAGAGAGAGAGAGAGAGCGCACAAGTAGGGGGAGGAGAAGAGGAAGAAGGAGAGGAAGACTACCTCCAGCAGACTCTGCACTGAGCACAGAACCAGATGCAGGGCTGAATCCCACAACCCAGAGATCACGAGCTGAGCCCAAATCAGGGATGCTCAACCAACTGAGCCACCCACATACCTCTGGAACAACACTTTAAACAGAAGTCCAGTTGTATTCTAGGTGACTCTTTATTTTTAATTTAGTACAATACATAAAGTGTAGAATGTACCACCACCTGAACCTGGAAGTATAGAGTTCAGCAGTGTAAAGCACCTTGCTGTAGTTGGACAACCAGCCTCCAGACCTTTTCCCTTCTTGCAAAATAGAAATCTCTCCACTCTTTAGGTGGTTCTTAATTTTAAGATGGTAGTTTGTGCAGATATTTCACAAACATACCTTTTCTACTTATTGGTGGTGGTGTTTTTATTTCTTTTTTCTCCCTAGCTTTGTTGAGAAATAATTGATAAGTAAGACAGTATGTAAAGGTGGCTCAGTGGGTTAAAGCCTCTGCCTTCCGCTCAGGTCATGATTCCAGGGTCCTGGGATCGAGCCCCACATCGGGCTCTCTGCTCAGCAGGGAGCCTGCTTCCCCCGCCCCCTGCCTGCCTCTCTGCCTACTTGTGATCTCTGTCTGTCAAATAAATAAAATCTTTAAAAAAAAAGTTATTAAAAAAAAATAAAGTATACAATGTGATTTTGTTTGTAAGGACAGTGTGAAATAACCGCCAAAATTGAGATAATGTATCCATCACCTCACAGTTAACTTTTTTGTGTCTGTGATGATGATGCTTGCAATGTACTCTCAGCAAATTTCAAGTTCACAGTACAGTATTATTACCTACAGTCGCTGTGCTATACATGAGATCCTCAGTTTATTCATCTTATAATGGAAAGTTTGTACCCTGTAACTTACATCTCACAGTTTCTCCCTCTTCCCAGCCCTTGGCAACTCCATTCTTTTTTTTTTTTTTTTAAGATTTTATTTATTTATTTGACAGACAAAGATCACAAGCAGGCAGAGAGGCAGGCAGAGAGAGAGGAGGAAGCAGGCTCCCCGCCAAGCAGAGAGCCCGATCGGTGCAGGGCTCAATCCCAGGACCCTGGGACCATGACCCGAGCCGAAGGCAGAGGCCTCAACCCACGGAGCCACCCAGGCGCCCCTTGGCAACTCCATTCTATGTTTCTATGAAATTAGCCCCCCTCCTCCTTTTCTCTTTAAATATATCACATGTAAGTGATACCGTATGTGTCTCTCTGTCTGACTTATTTCACATAACATAATGCCCTCCAGGTTCATCCATGTTGTCACCAAATGACAGGTTTCCATTCTTTCTCACGGCTCAGAATATGCCATGGTATTTATATCTCACGTTTTCTTAATTTATCCTTTGAGAGTTACTTAAGATTGTTTTCATGTCTTGGCTATTGTGAGTAACACTGCAGTGAATACGGAAATGCAGATATCTCCTTTAGAAACTGCTTTTGGTTCCTTTAGATATATACACTGGAGTGAGTGGTATTGTTGGATCATATAGTACTCTCAATTTTTAATTTTTTGAGGAACTTCCATTATGTTCTCCGTTGTTGCTGGGCCAGTTCACATTCCTACCAACATTGCACAAGGGTTCCCTGTCCTCCACACCCTCACCAACACTTGCTACCTTTGGTTTTCTTGATGATAACTCTCCTAATAAGTGTGAAGTGCTGTCTCACTGTGGTCTTGATTTATTTCCCTTATGATTAAAATTCCTAGAAGAAAGCGTAGAGACAAAGCTCCTTGACTTTGGTCTTGGCAGTGATCTTTTGAATAAGACCCTGTAAGAACAGGCAACAAAAGCTGAAATAAATAGACTATCTTAGACCGAAAAGCTTCTGTACAGCAAAGGAAACAAAAAGGCAGCCTGTGGAATGGGAGAAAATATTAGCAAACCATATATTGGATAAGGGCTTTCTGAGCTATATATAGGGAACTCCAATGCAAAAAACCCCAAATAATCCAATTAAAAAATGGACAAAGGACCTGAATAGACTCTTTTTTTAAAACTATATGTGCCGCTGAAGCGAGCATAATAGATTCTTTTCCAAAGAAGACATACAAATAAATGGCCAATAGGTACAAGAAAAGGTGCTCATCATCACTAATCATCAAGGAGGTTTCTTTCCTTTTTTTTCTTTTTTTAATAATTTTTTATTTTTTATTAACATATAATATATTATTAGCTCCAGGGATACAGGTCTGTGAATTGCCAGGTTTATACACTTCACAGAAGGAAGTTTTTTTCTTAAGAAAAGATTTTGTAGTTGGCTTTCAAATAAAATGTCAAGTAGTGCATCCTTCATTAATACTGTAAAATACTGTCAGTTATCATAGTTTGAGAACTTTAGGATGGTGAAGGAATTATGCTTACCTAGCAGGTGTTTGTTTTGTTTTTTAAATCTTGAGTTCTAGGGTATGGTGATTTAGGCAGTGGAAATTAAGAGTCCTACATCAGGCTCTCTGCTCAGTGGGGGACAATGCTTACAATGCTTATAAATGCTATGAAATGGGTTGTAACAGGTAATCTGTAAGTTCTTCAACAGGGTTGATAATTCTTTATTTAGTTGGTTTCCTTCACATTTATTTATTTATCATTTATTTCAGAGGGGTGAGTGTACTCATGTGTGCTCATCCTTGCACCAGGGGGGAGAGTGGCAGAGGGAGAGAGATTTCAAGCAGACTTCTGCTGAGCACGGAGACCAACATGGGACTAGATCTCAGGACCCTGAGATCATGACCTGAGCCAAAACCAAGAGGCAGGTTTCTGACTGAGCCACTCAGGCTCCCTAGTCTCCTTCACTTTAGATACCGTTTCTTTTGTAAACCATTAATTATTCTGTGATACATATGGGAACTACTTTAAGGAAACATAAACCTCTGATTTCTTTAGACTATCTTTTAATTCTGAGTTTCATCTCCTTATGGTTCTGTTTTTCCTTTTTTTGCAGCGATATGCTTATTGTACCCTCTAGGATGTATAGTAGTAATGCTTATATTAAAGTAGGTTTTTTTTTTCATTGATTATATTTTGAATCTTCTTGTAGCCTGTGTTAGCACAGACCTTCTGCTAGGAACCATTGCTTTTAGCCACAGTTCTTGTTCTTTTATTGTCCAAGTTATTTGTGGCAACCTCCTACAGATAT
>ML093424.1:0-57379 GCA_003697995.1 Taxidea taxus jeffersonii | reverse complement strand
ATGAGAACTTCCCCCTTATCCCAGAGACAGTGTTGAAACTTTCAGGAAAAATGAAATCTGCATTTTAAGGAGCTAAATTCACTTTTGAAAAGTCTTTTAGTTGGAAGAGTATTATAAGTATGGTACCAAAAAAAAAATCCAGAAAATTTCATTATTTTAAAAAATTGATTACATAAAGATTAAAAATATATGTTTAACAAAAAACAAAACAAAGCAAAATATTCCTATGTATGGCAGAAGTCTAAACATAAACGAAACAGTGAAAGGAAATATTGACACATTTTTAACAAATGAAAACATTTCACAAATTAATAAGTAAAATGCCAGGAATTCATTAAAAATGCTGGTAAAGAATATACATGTTGCATAGGGTGAAAAATGCCTTTGAAAAGATGTTTTGCTATGCTTTAAACAATACAAATCAAATTAAAACCTCCCTGAGACATTATTTTTTCACCTGACAAACATAAATAATCTATTTTTTGATGTGGAGAATCACTTACTCTCAAATTTTGTTGGGAATATTAAGTTTTGTGTAACTTCTCAGGAGGGTTATTTGGAAATATCTTTTGATATTTAAATGCACATAATTTTTGGCTGAGTGCTTTAACTCTTAGAAATTTATCCTGGGTAACCAGATGCACATTTATATGAAGCTCTGTATACAAGGCTCCTGATGGCAGGGATAGCTCTTTTGGTATCTTGGTGTTTATATATATTTGAATGCCTATTTCTGGAAAGGATATAGAAAAAGCTGTTAACTTTCTTGGGAGGTAAACATGTGGTGGAAGAAGACATGAATGGCAACTTTTTAACATGAATAAGACATGAATTCATAGGACGTGAATATCCCTTACAAAATAAATGAGCATGTATTACCTGCTGAAGTTACTATTTAAAAGAGTGACATTGAACTAAGCTAAGCCTCTCTTAAAACATATGTGAAATCCACCATCATTAGACACCTAAAAGGTACCAGTAATGGCGCCGTGTTTGGGTGTTCGTCACTCATTTCAAACATTTGTCCCTCGAAAGGAAATTTTCCTTAACTTCCTCTCCTCAGCCTAGACTAGCTAGGGCAGGTACTGTATTACATAGAATTTATTCATCTTGTGTATTTTTTCTGAGCACATAATACATTTGTGATTAAATACTTAATATTTTCCACTGGTTTAATCTCTTTTTTCTACCAATACAGTTAGGCTCCGGGAGGCTGGGGAGTCCACCTCTCCCTTTCCTTGCTGGGGGTGTCAGTATGCGCTACGGTGTCTTGTACATGGAGGACACTCTAGTGCATGTTTGAATGATTGAAGAATAATTTCTGAGTATTGGAGCAATAAAGTAAGATAAACGTGTCTTCTTACCCATGTTGGAATTTCTGTTCTTCCTTTTTATGGCTTCCCTCAGACAAGCAAACTCTCCAAAAAAAAAGGGGGGGGGTTTGTTTCTGTTTTTTTTATAGAGGGAGATCACAGCTCCCTTTTAGAATCCATGATAAACTGGAGGCCTTGGGGGCTCAGTCAGTTAAGTGACTGCCTTCAGCTCAGGTCATGATGCCAGCGTCCTGGGATTGAGCCCCGCATCGGGCTTCTTGCTCGGTGGGCAGTCTGCTTCTCCCTCTGCCCTTCACCCCGTTTGTGCTCTCATTCTCTCTCGCTCGCTTGTTGACTTGCTTTCAAATAAATAAAATCTTAAAAAAAAAAAAAAAGAACCCATAATAAACCATAAAGATGCAAAAAACCCCCAAATTTTGTGACATGATTTTAGTAGTTTCATGGTTTTCCTTGGAGCTCTTGATGTGGACCTGGATCATTTCAAGATTCCACTCTGTAGGGTTTGTTTTCTTGCTGACTGCTTTTCTGTTCTGGCAGTATTTGGTATTTTTGCTTTGTGACTTTTTCTCTTGTTCCTAGGACCAAGCATTTGTGTTTTATTATGAAAAATTTCTAATATAAGAAAAGTTGAAGGAAGTATACTTTTGGACACCAAAATATCCACCACTCATATTCTACAGTTAACCTTTTACCATGTAATTTTCCATCTATCCATTTGTCACCCTTTTAAGTGTGTAATGCATTTCAGAATAAGTTAGCCAACAGCATTATACTTTCTTCCATACACTTGAGCTTGCCTGTCATTCATTAAAGTTCAGTATTTGTTCACAGGACTCTTTTGAAATTTCCAGATAAACATTTTCCTATTCTGAAAATTTAAGTTTGCCCTTGGAATTAGAGCTATTTCTAAAATGTGCTCTGTGTTATAACTACACGGGAGCTTTATTTATCTTGAATGTCCATTTGTCACATTATCACATAGCTTCTGGTGCCTCAACATTATCAGGATAGCATGGTTTTAGTAACAGAAGAAATTTTAAAGGTTGCTTATACCGTTTATCTTGTTTAGATTTAAGCCCCTTTAGCTTAAAGGGTACTATTAGTTAAAAAATCTAATAACTTGATTTCTGGATAGTATTTTTGGTGCTTCTTATTAGCCAGTGAGCAGTAAATACATTTAATTTTGGAAAGTATGTTTAAGAGTTAAATTGCTGATCTAAAGCAGCCATTTAACTAATCATCTTTGTTTTTTATACATTTTCATACAGAAAAAAGAACCTTCCAAATCCAGTGTCAAGAAAAAAGTGACCAAGGTCGCAGAAGCAAAAAAAGTAATGAAGAGAAATTTTAAAGTGAATAAGAAGATAACATTTACTGATGAAGGGGAGGTGAGATTCTTAAATGCTTAATTTCTGAGGTACCATCCAAGTATTGTAAAGAGTCTGACTCTCTTCTGACTTACACTCATTAATGAGAAAAAGAAACTGTTTCTTTAAAGCACGCAAGGCACTTTCTATCCTTGTTGTCTTGGGCGGTTCATCGGCTGTACATCTGTAGGCAGGAATGTCTCACAGGCAGTCAGCTGCCATACTTCAGGGTGCTAACGACACAGAGTTGGTTTTGAACTTTCTAAATTCCATTCTTACAGAGTAGACTTTCCTGTCAGGGTGTCCGTCAACATGTTCTGTGGCAACAAACGCAAGAATAGTGACACAACTACTTGCCATGGTTTTTTCTGGACTCTAAAAAAATCTCTGCTTTGCAGTTCCTTAATTTCTATGCTGTATTGGGTTGTTTCTTACTGGGATGGCTTGAGATGGCGTTTTCTGCTTCACACTGGTGCCTGGCTCTCATGTCACCAAGACCTTGGTGTTAGCATAAATACATACCCGCAGAGTAGAGAAGGGGTTACTGCTCTTAGATGGCACAGTGTTCTCTCCGTTTTTAAAGAGGGGAGAGGTCTGGAAAGTCCGGTGGCGTACCTAAGGAGTAATGGTGGTTAGTGGTCAGAGTGGGTCTTCAGAGTGGCTGTTCTTGGTTTTCAGTCTGTTCAACCTACAGGTTCCCCTGCGTATCCTGGTAGAGCACATACCCACTGTTCTACTGTTCTCTCATTTTCCTTGTCTTTTATTTATTTTCTTCCTAGAACTTATGGGGACTTTACATTCTCTATTTACATGATTATTATCCTTTTCTTTCATTCTAGTGGAATGAGGGCAGCTACTTGAAGGAAGGTATCTGTCTACTTCGCTCACTACCCTGTCCCCAGCACCGAGAATGGGGCCTGACATACAATAAACCCATGAGTTTATTGAATGAATGGACTATTTTCTAATATCCCAATAAAATTATAGTTTTTAAGATACTGGTTGTAATATGTCACACAAGACGTTTCCTCAGCATTAATACAAATGCGGCCTAAGCCGTCTGTATCCTGTGGGGTATGTTTCTTCTTAACTGTGAGGTTAACAGACATTTGGATGTTAATTTGGGGAAGGGAGCCCAGATTTGCACTAAGAATATGGAGTAAAGTGGTGTATAAATCATATGAAGAAAGAGTGCAATTTAAAGTTGTTGGAAGTTGTAGAGGAAGCCTACAGAATAGATAAGTAATGGGTCTTTATGAAATTACTGAAAAAAGGTCAGCACCTGAAGCAGGCTGGGCCAGAATAGAGTTGTATTACTTCAGATGCTTCCTGGAAAGTAAGATTAGTGCTCTTAGTATAATGAGGCTCCTCACTGTGCGTCAGTTCAACTGCACAGATTATGTCAGTGTACTCCAAGATGAGTATAAATCCTTAACTGTAGAATGTTTCCCTGAAGACTTACTGCTGATAGGACCCCTGTATGGCTGTGAGCCACACTGAAACTTGTCCTCTAAAGGTCTGAAAGAACTTTTCATTTAGCCCAGAGGCGTGAACTTTTTTCATGCGGTCATAAGAAAGGACTGAAGAGTTGGAGCAGCGGATGGCATTCTTCCTGTCACACCTGCTCCCTCCTACTGCGTCTCCAGTGTCTGTGGCCACCGGCATGGCCGCTCATGCAGTGACACAGGTTACCCCCATTCATTGCCGAAAGTTGAGATGCTGTGGGAATCCCATCTTGAAGACTGGATGGTGACAGGAGTGAGAGAAGGTGAAGAGAATGTGTGTGCCTACAACTTCACTTTGCTTGCAGTTTAATTAGTGGCCTTTCAAAACAATGGCAGCTACTGAAATCCTCTGGCAGCCAGTTACTAGTTGAAAACAAGAGAATAGGTTTAGTTTAAATTGTCTTGTGTTTTACAGTGTTAAGACCTGGACGATTACAGAGTCAAAGAGACCTTTTTAAAAAATTGTCAGAGAAGGACACAGATGCCCAGAAATGAAGTATTTTTTCAGGATTACGCAGCAGGGCTAGCAAAAAAGCTGGAACATTAAACTAGGTCCCCTGACTCCAGATCAGGGCTAGCAAAAAAGCTGGGACATTAAACTAGGTCCCCTGACTCCAGATCAGTGCCCTGACTTCTCTGTTACCTTGTTCCTAACCATGAACTGTATGTGTAACTTGTGTAGATTTGAGCCAGCCTGAAATCCAAGCTAATTTTCTTTTATACCTAGTTATTTTAGTCTTTATGTGTAGTACGGGCTGATACGGGATTTATCGATCAGTTTGAGCACTTGATATGTGCCACATACTGTGCTGGGCCTCAAGAATACAGGTGCACGGTCCTCAAGCTGTCCTCAAGGAGATTAGATTAATTCTAGGTGGAAACCCAGGGAAGTCAAGCCACAGTATGGGGAGAGAAAGGCTCGGAGGTGCCAGGGGAGCTGGCGGGCCTAGTTGGGTCCACCTGGCTCCTGCCCTGCTCATGTTGGGGATGGAGCCGGCAGAGTGTAGCTCGTGATGAGCACTGAGATGCTGCTGAAGCAGCTGGCTTCTCCCCCAAACTATTTCCTGACATTTTTCTTTAATCCTACTGTCACTGGATTGTGGCAGCATTACTTTATCCTGACCAGGGCGGTTTTTTCAGAGGTTTGCTCATTTTAATAAAGTTTGTTCGAAAGCTTAAGAAATATGCGTTGTGAGGCAGAAAGTGTGGAAAATGCACCATTTCCAAATCATTATACAAAGGGAAATGGTTTTCTGTTGATGTCCCCCGCCCCATACTTACTGTTTTCCTGTCCGCAGTTAGTTCAGCAGTGGCCACAGATGCAGCAATCTGTCTTGAAGGACACCGAGGACGAGGACAACACTGGTGGCATCAACTTAGATAAAGCCAAGGAAAGGCTACAAGAAGAGGACAAATTTGACAAAGAAGAATATAGGAAGAAGATCAAGGCAAAGCATCGGGTGAGCTTTCCATCTTGAATTAATACTGAATGACATTTAATATGTCCCTAAATACTCATTACATGTTCATCAGTAACCACATTACTTTCTTCCTTGACTTCTTGAACACTTCTTTCTCTGTGGGTATTTTGTCATTTTATTAGTCTCTTCTTACTTTTGCTGGTAGAGGCTTGTATACTGACTGGTTTCTGAGAACGTTGCCCAAATCTGCTTTTGGTTGAGGTAACCCAAATAATATTTCTGATTTTTTTTTAAGTTTTGATTTTGAGATTAATGTAGTTTTACATGTAGTTGTAAGAAGTAACATAGTCTCTGTATTACTCTCTCATCCTGGGTGCTCTATTTCTATAATTTTTGCCACTTAAGGAATGTTAGGTAAATGAAGCGGTGGAATGTGTATGTAGCCTTTTGGGATTTGCTTTTTATTCTCATGTAATTCTGTGGAGATTCACTCAGGTTGTTGTGTGTCTGAGCGCTTGGCACAGACATACCGCAGGTTCTTCACTATTTACCTGTTGTTTCCAGCTTCAGCTTAATAGTTGAACTTCTTTCCATAGCAATTAGTTGATAATGCATGGAAGATTTACTTAGTGTATTTTAAAAAAAGAAAGCGAAGAAGAAACCTGGTAAGAGGCAGTGCTTCTGGATAAGCACATGCACAGTTTTCTGTTACCCTTGAGCTGGGCTACTCCATTCCGGTCATTCTGGTCTTACTGTCTTTTCACACTACTCAGTTCCCATAAAAGTGGACATATCACTAGATAAATGACTCAATTAATGAAATAAGGCAGATTTATATTTTTAAGGACATTTCTATAGCATGCCCTTGAGACAATGATTTCAGGGAACATAGTCTCATGCCCAAGAACATAGTCTCATGCGTACTCTTTCAATGTAAGGTTCTGGGTTAAGAAACTTGTAAGCCTTTGGATATGGACATTATTAACTATGTCCTGAGAAAGACTGTTTTTGACTCCTGTTTGACCTTGGAACGATTCAGTGGCTCAGTCAACTTTTGTAGAGCAGCAGTTCTCATTTCTTCAAGGTTCGATACAGCTTCGCCGTAGCATTTGATGAATAAGAAAAAGTAGACATTGAAGATGGCTGCAGGGGTGGAAAGGACTGGTGAGAAAATCCTTTTAGAAATGTGGGGAACAAAAACCTCAAACATGGTGTTTACAGTTCAGAGTGTTATTTAGGCAACTAAACATTTCATGCGTTGCTGTTATTACAGTACTTTAAAATTGAAATTTGGTACTAATTTTTGTTATTAAAATTTTTAATAATATTAAAATGTCAGCAACGTGTCACATTTCAGGTTACCATCCACCTAGAGTAGTTATCCAGGGGGAGATTGAGCATAAGGACGTTTTATCCTTTATTTTTAAATTGTAGCCAGCAGTAACAGCAACAGGAGGCCTTTACATGAAGTAAAGGTGTTTCCCACTGCTGCCCTTTCTTGTCTCCCTCCCCTCCCTCCCCTGTGTGTGGAAGTTACTATATCCAGGCTGTGGAATATTGATTCTGAAACCTTTAGAGACTTAATTTCAAATTGACTCAGTGTACATTTATTACACACTGTGTGCTAGGCTCTGCTCTAGGCTGTGAGGATAGAATACTTAAAATACATGGGTTCCTCTGTCCTTGGGAAGATTATAATTAAACCACAGTTAACTGTGGATATTCTGTCACTGCACAAAAGCTTTTTATGCCTCTAATTTGTTTTACCTTAACAGTTTTGAAATGAATAATATATTCATGTTCTAAAATCAAGATCATAAAAAAGCTAGTTGAGACATCTTGCTTCTGCCCATGCCTGTCATTCTTACTCAGACCTACCCCCATAGTAACTATTTTTATTAATTAATATATCCTAGGGGCACCTGGGTGGCTCAGGCTCAGTTGGTTCAGCTCTAGCTCTTGATCTCAGCTCAGGTCTTAATCTCAGGGTCACATGTGCAAGTCCCACATTGGGCTCCACACTGGGCATGGAGCCTACTTTAAAAAAAAATTACTGACACACCCTTCCGTTTCTTTATGCAAATGTGAGTAAATAGAAATACAGATCCTTATTTTCTCCCTTTGTTACAGGAAAGATAAGTATACTGTATGTAGGTTGTTGTATACATTTCTATTTTCATTTATTTTTATGCCTTTAAATAATTTTCTTTGCCCCATTGTTAAAAGTAGTGGATGATTTCTAAACTATTATGGTGACTATCTTACAGCAAGGTTGAACAGAGCACTTTGGACTGACATAGTTGTGAGAGAAATCACAAGAACTTCACATACTACTGGCTTTGATGTCTGTACCTCTGTAACTAAAACAGACAGAAGGTCTTTTTTAACAAGCCAATGCTTCTTGTTTTGTATAAAGTAGGTATATTCTGCACAAGGTAACACAAGACACAATGGCATACTCTCCATATTGGATGTTGAAAATATTATGTAACCAGACAAAAAGCACAAGGAAATTACTAAAATAGTCTGTTCAGCTTTAATGTAAATGCTACCTGAGTCATATGTGATTAGTTTCTTGGTATTTGTATCAGTAAAAATTATTATTTATGCATGTTATATTTATTAATTTAGAGAAAATGTCACTCTTGTGCACTTTGGAATTAGTGAGTTTATGATGGTAGCATACATATGACACACTACAGGCGCTCACATCAGTCATGTACCAAACACTGTGGGCTGGATTCTGCCTCGAAGACATGCAGGATTTTCTTACATGGCAAGTTTGAACATTTGGCTTGTTGGTGGAAGGAGTTACACTGTTACACTGTAAGGAGGAGTACTTGCATTTGAATCCTGAGTTTGGCATTGCCTCATCCAATGGTATTACCCAGTCACCAATACGGACTGCAGTGTCGTGTTACGAAAATGAGGAAGTGTGAGTGGGAGTTCATACCCAGTGATCGAGGGCTCCCCTATCTCTGTGTGTATAGGGAAGACATGGGAATATAATAAACCCTTGTTGTTTGGAAAGTGGAATTTTAATAGGTCATCTTTCCCTGCTAACAAAATGGGTTCCTTGCTTGATGATAAGTCCTCCTTCTTGTTCTTATTTTCCAGTGGTTACTAAAGTTTGACTTCGAAGAGAAGTATGTTATTAATCCTGCACAGATTATTTGATCTTAATTGCTTTATCTGAACACATTATTGGCTTTGAAATCATATCTTTTTCCTAATTGAGTATATTACTTATTCTAATGATAATTCTTAGTTCTTCTAAGTGTAAGGTTTTACCTTGGGCAAATGTAATTATGTTTCCCTTAAAATTGTCACTCATGATTTTGTTATTTCTATGAAAGAACACTGAGAAGAATTGTATGTCTCTAAAGAACACTTGAAATACTAACTTAGGATCTGGGAATAAGCTTTTACTTCATGAAGATAGAAAAAGATGAAGAAACTTTAACAAAAAATTATGAGTGAGGGATGTGCCTGAAAAAATTGTACATGTAAAGAGAAAACTCTGCAGAATCTATATTTTTAAAAATATATATATCAGTTTTAGGAGGTTTTTTTTTTTTTTAAAGATTTTATTTATTTATTTGACAGGCAGAGATCACAAGCAGGCAGAGAGGCAGGCAGAGAGAGAGGAAGGGAAGCAGGCTCCTTGCCAAGCAGAGAGCCCGATGTGGGGCTCGATCCCAGGACCCCGGGATCATGACCTGAGCTGAAGGCAGAGGCTTTAACCCACTGAGCCACCCAGGCGCCCCCATAAGCTTACCGATGTTCTTTTAGCATGTTTAGAATATTTCATGATTTTTGTTTGCTTCAAGGATAACATATTTAATATATATGTGAATTTTGTCATAATGATTCTGTTTGAAAGGAGTTGTTTGCTCCCACTGTTTAAACTTAACAGCTTTGCACCATGGTCTCAAGCACGCACTCTGTCTCTGTGGTGTGAGACTCAGCTGTTTGCTCTTGTCCTCCATGCTGATACACCTATTCTTGACTCATATTTTCAGCTAGCAGATTCTGAAAGTGGTGTAATTTCTACTGTGACTCAAGTAAATATCTTTGTTCTCACAATTTAGAAACTGAGCAATAAGAATTTTAACTAGTTTGTAAGAAACACAAAAAAGCCATTACAGCATCGCTAGGAGTAGAATTTAGCTGCCTGCTGCTGGGGCTCAGAGCTCTGCACTCTGTGGACATCAGGCCCTCTTCTATCTGCTGTGGGTCTGAGTCAGCAGGGTCGCTTATCTTTGTGAGTCTTCTTTGAAGCCATTAGGCATTGCTCCCCCCACCCCCCCGCCCGGGGCTGTTCTAGCCTTTGGTGGGCCCTGGCAACTTACAGGTGGCTGGCTGTACTTAACTAGGCCTCTTACTGTTTAATGTACCGAATCTCTGAAACCGCTCATTGGAAGTAAGATTATAGGAGAAGCTATAGTCTTTGCATAGAAGACCATTAGTAAATTAGTATAGTATATAAAGGCAAAACCACTACTTTTGCATGGAAACAGTGTGTTTTCCTGTCATTCAATCAAAACTCTGAAAGGTGGCCTGTGGATCACATCAGTGAAAGGTGTCTTTACTTTAATGGGGTGAAAATCTGCTTTGTGGTGTGTATCATCATTCTTAGCTCTGAAAGGTTACTGTATTTAGAGTGATAGTATCTGCTAGAACAGCTGGTAGTGGAGAGAAGCAAAACATCATGAAGTTTTCTTTCATTCCCTTGAAATTTGCTTTGAGCACTTTATCCGTCTTGGACTGCGTGTTTAGACAAAGCCACCATGTCAAGATGTGGCTCTGGACTGCTTGCGAAGATGCTAGAAGACTGCTCTGGGTCCTGCTCACTACTAGTGTGAACAGTAGACAGTAAAGAATTAAAGAGACTTTTTAGAAAATCTGTTTCGTTTTTGTTTTTGTTGACACAGGATTTAGTTGCCATGGAATGCAGGTATCTTAAGCATAAATGTATATGATAGCCAAGAGGGAGGAAGTAGTAATCAGGCATCTTAGAATAGTACTAACAAGAACATTGACAATAATAAGCAGTTAGTTGTTTAGGCCCTGCAGTAAGTGCTTGATATGTATTATTGTGTTATGTGCTAACAATTAACTTCTGAAATACGGGAGCTAGCCTCAAATTACAGTTGATAAAATAGACCTAGAAGGAGTAGGTAATTTGTCCAAGGCCGTGCAAGTCACAAATAGCAGCCCTGAGACTCTATCCCAAAGTCTTTGTTTTTACCCATTCAGTTTGTTTATACCTTTCTTAAACCATCAGGCATTCCCTTACAGTGGCTAATGAAACAATGAATGAAAGGGTTGAAACAGGAGTGGAGATTTTGAGAAGGAATGACAAATAATGGAAATTATTGTCAGTCCAGGAGGGAGTCCAAGGCATTGTCAGAGACTGGTCTGGCTCAGGTAACCTGAGGAAATTTTACTACTACCAGAAATGTCTCATGAGGATAAAGAACTAAACATCTGGGTTTTAACTCTAACTCTTAAATGAACATTATGAATAAAGTTCATTTATAGAGGAGGAAAAGGAACATTCTCTTTTGTCCTTTACCCCCTTTCAGTTTCAGTCTTTCCTCCTACCATTACAACAGGGTGTACTCTAGGGAGCCATTTTGTTACTGTGGAACCTTTGCCTGTAATTTGGAGATATCTGCTTGGGAGGTTTCTGTTTTTACTCCTGAGTTTATAGCATCTTGTGATATTTAGTTCAGCTTATTGGTACATGGGTTTTCCTTCATATCCAGCACCCAAAATAAGACAGTTAAATATTCAGAACTGCATAAATCTTATCAACTGTGTAGCAAGTCTTTGAGCTGTTTTTAATCTCTATTTTGTATTGTTAAAATAAAATGGGACTATGGGATTTTCTTGAAACACTGTATTATGTTTGAGAGGTAAGGGTGGTTGTTAGATTGATGGTCAGTAGAGACTGGGGTTGAGGAATGGGGCAGAGTAACGTAAGGAAGGGGTCTGACAAGGCTAGGTCATAGATTACAAAGACCAGGGGAGAGCTACACTGTGTTTTGCCGATCCCTAGAGCCCACCATTGGGCCTGGCACATAGTAGCTCAGCAAGTGTTTGAAAGAATTAATAAATCAGTGTTTCCACATACACTTACTTTTCTCCCTGTCTTCATATCCTTGTTGGAGTTGTTACAGATTTATATATTGAAGATCAGTTTTTTATGTCATTATCATGGAACTGTGGAATAGGGAACAGATCAGAGAACCTTGCTTTGTTCTGAGTCCCTGGGTAGGATTTAGGTTACTGGGGGTTTTGTTTTTGGAGGGCAGGGGGTGTCTTCAGGGCCAAAAATCCTTGTAATCATTCTTTTACTCACTTCTGTTGACCCACTTTTCTCCCTTGAAAAAGAGGTTCTTGTACTGAAATAAGGGTAAATGTCCCCTTGTGCTCTCTGACACAGCTGGGAAATCAGTTCCTCACCAGAGTGACTCACTTGCCTCAGTCATTCAAACAGCTCATGTTGCCACCACTTCCTGAGTTGTGTTTCCAAATCCACAAATTTCCAAGATTGCCATAGAATGAAAATGATTTAAATACGTAGTCATGACTGCTGATAAAATTTGTACTTCATGGGATTTTCTTTTCTTGAAGCTCAGGACCTATAGTTTGTGAGAAGCCAGAAGAAGTATAATAACATCTGTAAAGGGAGTATTTTGTACCTTGAAATGTGATTTTTCTGTTTTCCTATCCCTCGTGAATTTGGTTTCTATTACTGAATTTCATGCTCTTCTTACACTTAATCATTTGTAGCATTGTAGAACTAAAGATAAAATTTTGCCTTCTTTTTGTGTGGCATAAAATAGCTTTAAGTACCACTCTGTCCTCAAAAATGAAATAGGAAAATAAAGGATTTAAAGCATTTGAATCACATAAAATTAAGAGGGAAGGAGAGTCTCAGTTATTGAACCTAATAAAATTCAATTATATTTGCCCTCTCAAGTCCTTGTATGCCAACTCTTTTGTCTTACCAACTCTTTGTCTTTATCTTGTCATTTATAGCATGAATTTTTTTTAAGTTAGTTTTTCCTGCCTTAGCAAAGGAAAAAAGCATTCTTTCTTCCTATATCTGTTCCCAAATTTTGGGTTACCATAAATTCTACTTCCTGCTTTTCTCCTTTATTTGAAGACTAATGTTTACCCATTCCTCTTTTCAGATAGAATGCCAACTAACATAGCTTTTTAAGATAGGAAAGAAAAGTTTTCTCATTTACCTTGTGTTTCACTCAGTATTAAAGGTTCTTTTTATTTGCACTGAAGCTCTGTGTCATGTTTACTTCCTGTTTTCAAGGTTTTAGATATTCTTCATCTATCTAGGACTTGTGAGAAATCTTAGAAGGAAAAATTAGCTCATTTGCATGCACATATGAATTCTGATAGCCAGTTAAAATTTGAAATTTGTAATGTCCCTCATCATCTATAATAAACTGGAATTCTGTAGCAATGGCAAATTGTCAATATATCTTTTCTGCTAAGATTAAAAGGGCTAGATGTAAAGGCCCAGAGTAGAGATTATGTTTACTTGTATAGATAGGATTTTTCTGATTTGAACATATTGAGGTTATTCTTTAGAACTTTGAAGTGCCATTTTCAGATCATCTAATGTGTTGGGAGAAGGTCAGTTACTGAATAATTACAACAAAAATTTTTGTGACTGTTAAATATGGTTAATTATCTTTTTTTACCCCTGCACAGAAAACTGGCAAAAACTAATTAGATAATGTCCACAAAATGCTATCAGGAAAAACAAAATGCTATCAGGATGAAAGACCCATATGGTAGCAGACCATTATTAATAATAAAAGGAAATGGAACATTTGTCTTAAGCATATTGATGAGATAAAAACACTGTATGCATCCACAAGATAAGTACACTTTCTAATGGACTGGACAGTGGGGAAGAGGTGTGCTGGGGTTGAGGGGGGAGGAGAGGTAGGTTAGAGTTGAGAAAGGGGAGTGGAGAGAAGTGGGCTGGGAGGTGTGTTGAACTTGAGGGGGAGGTGAGGTGTCCTAGAGTTGAGGGAGGACAGAGGTGTGTTGGAGTTGAGGGGGAGGAGAGGTGGAGAGGTGTGCTAGAGTTGAAGGTGGGGGAGTGGAGAGGTGGCTAGGTGGTGTGTTGAACTTGAGGGGGAAGAGAAGTGTGCTGGAGTTGAGGGAGGAGAGGGGGAGAGGTGGGTGGGAGGTGTAGTGGAGTTGAGGAAGGAGAGTGGTGTGCTGGGGTTGAGAGGGAGGATGTTGGCTCTGAGACTAGTTTTAGTCTCAGGTTCATCACTGAGTGGCTGTGTGATTTCAGACCAGTTACTTAATCCCTTTGGTTCAGTTGTTTTTTTTTTTTCCCATCTCTAAAATGGGAAAAATAATACTTCTAATGCTTTGTTAAATGGTTTTAAGAAGATACGTAAAATGCCTAGCATGCTCTTTAATTTAGAGCTTTTAGGGTTAATGGGAAAATAACAGTCATAATAATTGTTAATGGATACAAAGGTTTTTTTTAGCAGAAGTTCAGTTACATTACTCTCTAGATATTTGATGTTTTATCAGCTGTATCTCATGTAGGTATAGTTTTAAAATTACTTCAAGCAGCGCATTGCTTGAAAGTCACTGTGACCTTTTAGAATAACATAAAATACTGCTCTGCTTAATTTTACCTTCCAAAACAGGAAAGCTTCCTTTTGTAGAAAATAGAACCAAAGTGTGTGGTAAGAGAGAAGAGAGATTACAAATACTAGAAGTACAAATATGTAATGTTATATTATAAATATGTGCATCCACAAACTAAAGCCAGCTCTCAAACTGAGAGGATCCACGTTCAGTTGTTGTTAATTCTTATCTCTTCTGTAGTCTGCTAATGCTCTCAGAAAGTCAGTAAACGATGGCAACTTTTATGAGAACTCGGGGTGCAGATATTGGGAACTTGGCACCCATGCCTTCTGTCCCCCTAGCCCAGGGAAGCACTGAGTGTGTTCTGTTTTAGCGGCTGAGCATCTCTTGGAGGCCCTACGAGAGCCGCTTCGGGACTGGCACATAATAGCAGCTGCACGTTAATTGGCCTCTTGTTCATATGATGCCAGGAATTATTTTCTTCTGTTATCAAAGTGTCATCTGTTTAAGTCTCCAAACCTTGACATGTTAATTTTTATGAGGTTGTGTTGGAACAAAGCGCTAGATTCGGCACTAGAGAACAGTCCTGTCATCTGGTCAGCTTTTCACAAAGAGCAAGTCACAGTCACAGTCTTGTTTAGCTTTCCTTTTCCTCTGACCTTGGTCCTGGGACTTCCAGTCTTTAGAATGTTCCTCTGTATAATTGCTCATTGTTTAAGTTTTACCTGCCCTTTTAATTCTATGTTTTATTTGGAAGTCAAAGGAATACCCATTTTCTCCGAAACTGGGTTAGAGAAAGAATAACAACAGGAAGGAGTAATTTAACATTATGAATTATTTAGGGGCGTGACACATTCAGAGATGCTTTGTGAATGTGAATTTTTGTGAGTTTCCCTTAGATTTTAGCTTTCCTACTGTGCAATCCGGAGCTCTAGAAACTGAATCCGTAAGCTCTGTGGACTCCCATCTCTTCGTACTAATTATTATTTAATCCCTTTTGAGACTTCCAACATTTATGTTCTCAATTTGTCTTAAAGGAGTCTATAAACCTAGGTAAGGGGGATAGTAGGAATTGGCTGTCTTTCTCAATGCTGGAAGCAACAGAGCAGCCTCAGGTATGCAGAGGATGCATTAGGATTGGATTTGAATCTGGAGAACATCATGTATATGTACAATGTCCTGGTAAAGGCAGAGTGCCTGGCTTTATAAAACTTGTTAATTCTCACATTAGTAAATGCTGTAATAGTGAGTCATGGGCTTAAAAGGAAATTACTTGTTATTTACTCAGCTTTTACGTTGACCTAGCAGTTCATTAAAATTTTTTACAAATATAAATTGTTGGCTATGAACTTTGGATTGAGTCTAGCCTTTTTATTATTTTAACGCTTTGTTTTTGAAGAGAGAGGTGTTTTTTTTAAACAAAATTCTTTTTGGGGTGCCTGGGTGGCTCAGATGGTTAAGCATTTGTCTTTGGCATAGGTCATGATCTCAGGGGCCTGGGATGGAGTCCCACATTGGACTCCCTGCTCAGCGGGGAGTCTGCTACTCCCTCTCTCTGCCCCTCCCTCCCGCTTGTGCATGCACTTTCTCTCTCTCTCTCTTTCTCTTTTTCTCTCTCAAATAAAATCTTTTAAAAACCCCACAAAATTCTTTTCAACTTTAGCTGGGTTATTTTAAGTTTTAATATTGTACACCCTAATTTTTTTCTTATTTTTAAGAATGTTAGTGTTGCATTTTCTGCCTATTTTATGATCATTGAAAAACTAATGGGGCAATTATGAAACAATTTAATAAAATAACATGCTTTGTAAGAATGATCTTCCATTGTTCTTTGTTTGAGAAAATGTTCCTTTTCTAAGAATGGATTTCATAACCTTTATAAATTTTCCTTTTAGAGAAAAAGGGAAATAGTCACTAATGCATTTTTCCCTATTTATCCTAATAACTGACATTGATTATATATCAGTCATATGTCAGACATCGTGCCAAGCACTTATGCATAGTATTTTATACAATTTTTATACCAATTTTATGAACTGTGTGTTCCTGTTATCTTCATGTTTCAATGAGAAAGTGAATCACAAAATATAAATAAGTTTCCCCAAGTTGCACAGCTCTTAAGTGGTAGAACTGCGATCTGATTCCAGATCTGTTTGACACATACTTAACAATTATGATTACTTATGCCAAGCCCATCATGGGCACTCAGTAAATATTTATTGAAAAATGAATGTCAGGTATTAGTTGGCTTTAAAATAAATATCAAGAATGTGTAGTCTTATTTACATGTAATAAACAGAAGTTCATATGCTGCTAATTTCCCCCTTTTTTATAGGAGAAAAGACTGAAGGAAAGGGAAGCCAGAAGAGAAGCCAGTAAGAGACAAGCAAAGGTAAGGATTGATACTTTTTATGAAAAAATTGTTGGTAACATTGAGTGGGATTTAAATATTCTACTTTTCCTTATGCATTTTATATTTATCTATACATCATGTCATTCAAATTGGGTATACTTCCATGTGTGCCTGTCCTTTACTTTCTCCTGTTCCTTTCTTTCCTCTGTAATGCAGGAGGAAAAGTACATAGGATAATTTGTGTATTGGCCACTGTCGTACTACTCCCACCACCTTTTTCCATTCTATTTTGTGCCTATTAAATATGGAAGACGGTTGGCTTTGTGGGCCACGCTCGACAGGATTTTAAACCCTGCCATCCTTCGACTAGGCAGACAACTATGTGGACCCAACTTAATAACAGAGAACTCTGAGAGCACTGGTTGCTTCAGCTCCTGGGAGCATGTGCCTTCACTATTTTCTGTAGACAAAAATGTTCAGCAAATAGACACAGTATCACTCATATATGTCCAGTTGTGAACACCATCCTTGTGCAGCTATAATTCTTCTCTGGTGTGTTCGACACTGAGAAGGGCTCGGCTTCTACATTCTGAGGGCATTGAGTATAAATGATTTCCTAGAACCAAGACCCAGTAACGTATGTCATTTTTCATGCCATGTCTCATTGTGCTATGCCTGACTAGCCATGATTTCTTCTTGGCAGTTAGCAAAGATCTGACTCCCTTGAGTAAGCCCATAATATTCTTTGTCATTTTTTCCATGCTGGCCATTGCACTTAGAGAGCAAGTCAGAGATGATAACTCATTTTATAGTTCTGAAGTGGGAAGCAATTACTCTGCAGTGTAAGATGAAAAGACTGCGTATATTCAGTATTAAATATCACTCTGTCTTCAAAGGTGCCCGAAAACGAGAGCTGTAGTGTATGCGGCCTGACTGTGAAATCAGGTGGCGGATTCTGCATGTGCTTTTAAAATGCAGGCGTGCACTGTCACATCATAGAAATTGCATCTTAGGGGCTGCAGTGGGAAAAATTTAAATGTAAGAAGAAAACTTTAAATCTAACTAAAGCATTTGATATTTATGAATATTGCATGCTCAGTATAAAACTAAACTTATTTCACTAAGATGCTCTTTCACTCCTGCACATAAAATTATGACAGCTGTAGTCTGCAGCCAGAAGAAAACCTGCTTACTGTATTCCCTTTGTGCGTATTCACGCATATTTGTGTATATTACTAAAATGGCAAGTTTTACTCTTGTTGACACTGTGGCTTTCACCTGTGTGGTGGTTGGAGTCATGAATTGTTCTCACCAATGGGGCTGCCTCTTGAGCCTCTTCCTTCATCTTTCTATAAATTGGCGTACGAATGGATTTGGTTTGATGCTTTGCCAGCTGGGACATAAAAAATCTGGCAATAGCTATAAGTTGGGTTTTTCCACTGGGGCAGATCTCTGAAGGGAACTCCTCAAGCCAAGCCCACTCTTCCACTCCTTACCCCTTTAAATGTTTGTCCTCTATTTGTTCCTGACCTCTGGGAATGAGGACACCTCATTTCTGTCCAACCACTAAGGCTTGGACTGGAAATAAATGGAAGAGGCGCTGCAGCTGCCATGACTTTGCTGCGAGGCCAGGAGCCCTCAGTAAACAGAGGCTGTGCTCTGGTCATGCTCATAGCCTCAACTGATGGCTCACGGGTGGCAGCCCTCTTGTAAGAGTGATTTCAGAGGGATGAGGGGCCAAATTGTAGGCAGGACTCAGACATTCCACGAGGCACCAAGGACTGGCAGCAGGGACAGATTCAGGCTGACTATTGGAGCCCCAAGCAATTAGTTTGGATCTACCTTTTTGCGGCTCACTTCTTTTCAAATGAAAGTGGTAGGATGAAGGCTTCCATGGCTTTCCAGGTGCCCCTTTGGAAACAGACCCTGAAGATATTATTGGGAACGACTCTATAAGAAGAGGTGATGGCTCTGTGTTTTGTGATGTCTAAGAAGAAATACATGGTGTGAATTGTCGGGTGTCCTTTGTGCTAATGCTTTAAATGATTATTGTCTTTGTGCTTATGCTTTAAATGATGGATAATTAAGTTTTAAAGTACACTTTATCCTCTCTTTACTATATTTGCACATAATCATTTTGTGACTTGTGACTGTGCCTTCTGACGCCCTTTGGTCAGCTTCAGGCCGGAGCATCTTTCAATTGCTGAACCTACAAGACAGCCACAAGATGCCTTAGTGGTGAAAGGAAGTGGTCTTTGCAGACCTGCTGTACCAGGACTCGTAGTCGTACCCATTTAGAGCTCTGTAGAGAATCAGTGCACAGCAGCTGACAGTGCGAGAAGGGGAGACTCCCATGGCTCTTTTGGCCTTGTTTTATGCTTCATTTGGCCAATATCATGTTACGTGAGGAGAAACATCGAAGACACAGAATATTGTTTTTAATTGGAAAAAATAGTGTTCTAATGAAAGTTAATGGATCTGTCTTTATTTTCCCCAAAATGTGAAGGTTTAATGATAATGTGAGGTTTCAGTTTTATAAATGATGATTGGTGATTATCTCTTCCAACATAGAAAGTATTCCTAAGAAACATTGCTTTGCAGATGGAAGTACAGTGAAACAAAGTTGGAATGGACTTTCAGGAATCTGCTGCTATTCTTTGTTAAAAGATAGATCTGAGATTCGCATGGAAAATGTGACGTACAGTGCAAGAGGAGGGAAACATGAGGTTGGAACCCCCGAGGTTTTCTGGGTGCCCAGGGCTTAGTGATCTGGAAGATAGAGGTCTTTGGAGCATCAAAACTTGGTTTAGGAGAGAAATATTTGAATTGCAAAATGGACTTTTTACTTTATCAGAATGTTGTGTGTTCTTATAACTTAGAAATTTTAAACCGAAATGTGAAAAAAACATTTGTAGCCATGAGCAATATATCTCATTGCTCCTTAGGTTCAGGGAGGTGACATATCCTGGAAATACAGCTTCACCTCACCCTTCAGTGCGATTTCCTCACGGTGCTTGTACCAACCTCTGATGTCTGGAATGGTTTTGCCAAAATGTAAAGAAAGGAACAACAGTGCCGAAACTTGAGGAAATAGATCCCCAGAAATACCTCAGAAAGTAGAATTTATTAAACAGAAGCGTGAGGCTGGTAAACGTGAACATTGAGTGTGGAGGAATAAAGAGTAGGAAGCAGCTCAGAGATACTTAATCACCGGGAAATTACATGTGACCTATATACTATATACAACAATATATATACTACATATATACTATATATGTATATATAGTATATATATGAATATACTACAGATACTTATAGTCATTTGTTAAGCATGGGGAAAATTATATCAAAATAACTAAAATGATGTCCTTTGTTGTGAGGTTGAAGTTTTACAGTCATAAACTTTAGCTTAATTTTCTCTGGTTTTTATTGCCTTATTTAGTAAGGCAATAAAAGTAGCAATAAAGTGACCCTGGGACACATATATTTGGTTAACAAATAGTAGACACAGGAAACCGTTTTTTGGATACCTGAGGTGGTATCAATTAGTTCTTTGAAGATATAGGATCCAAAGAAGTAGGAGTTGTATAACTTTAGAACGTGAGTAGGCCTGAGAGATGGTTTGGAGTGGTTTCCTCGTCTAGTAGTCTATCATATCTTTTTTCCTGGCCACTAATAGTTTTACACAGATAAGTTGTATATCTTCATTCTGAGAGGACCATTTATTTATTTATTTATTGGCTTTGGAATATCCTTTTATTTATGAAATAATGATGATTTTAAGAAGTCGTCATTACTTGACAAAGTAAAAATCCTCTGTCAATCCTTTGAAATCTTATCTGAACTTTTCCTGGTCCATGACATAGATGAGTATGGCCTCCACCGAGCTCCTCCAGTAGTTTGGGTGTGAACAGTACACTGAATGCCTAGGTGTTCTGTGGAGGTGTTTGGGGCAGGACCCTGGGCTCCCACTCGGCCTTCATTTGGAGCAGCTCCATCTTTTCCTTCCTGTATACTAAGCTTCCCAGAGAGCTTTTGTTTGAAATAATGGCTCTGCTTAAATACATACATACTTAATATTAAATAAATTAAGTCTAAAAGCAAGTAAATTACTTACCCCCGTCACTGACTTCCTCCGTGGCAGAAATGATGTGTGTGCTTGGCTCTCTGCATCTTCATTGCCTGTTACTGTTACTGTTCCATGCTCCTTCGATATGATACATTTTACCCCTTTTATTTTATATCACTTTTCTTTAAAACCTGGTTTATGTATGTGAGCTAGCAGCTGCTTATAGAAAATGACTAGTAGCAAATCTATGAAACGAGAACTCAGCTGGCACTAGGAAGTGGGCTGTCTCCATGTTGCTGGGTGACCCCTGACATGTTGTTTCCCCTTCTGGCTTCTTCTCATGTGTCAGATGAAGGGAGTAGATGACATAGTCGCTTGTAATCATATTTACATTTTTGTGCTCCCATATAATCTTGATCTGAGCCGAGATATGTAACAAAAATGTATTTATTGTACTCATTGCAGTTCCTAATATGGGACCTCAGCCTTTCTCAACATTCGTGGAGAACTCCTTTGTTTTCTCTCACATCTTACTGCAGTCTTACTGGCTGAAGGATTATCTTTCCTTACAGAACTACAAATAGACATTAATAAATGATGGTAGTGGTCATTCCTAGGTCTTAAGCCTCTGCATTTATCTTTTTGGCAGTATCTTATTGACTGACACCAAGTTAAATTTTTTCATCTTGAGGGGAAATTTCTCCTCGTTCCATATATTTTATATAACCCTTGCACTCCCTCCCCATTTTCCTCTTTTTTTTCTGACATTTCATAGTTTTGAGAATTTACTGGTCTCTTTCTTTGTTTTCTAATTCAGTTAGGATTTCAAGGGCTCTAGAGGGTCAGTTTATTTTGAACCACGCAACTTTTGATAAAATTAAAAGCAAAATAATGGAAACATAAGTTTGTTTATAGTCCCAGTTTCCAGAGAAAGCAAAGGTCCTCCCTGAAAGTAAATTGCTCTCACATTTGAAGGGACTGAACCCTTCTAGGCTGCCCTTTGCTGCCCTGATATAATCACTTACTTAATGGTGCCCTAAATGAGTCTTTCTCTTTCTCCGAGCAAACTGCTCAAATAATACCTTGTTTTAGTGCTATAATAAGACCCATTATGCTGTCCTTCTACTTTTTAAATAAATAACACAGAGTCTTTTAGATGACATGCTTTTTCCCTTTAATATCTACCTAAGTGAGCAATGAAAGCCCAAATAGGCTTAGCATTTATTAGGATTCTAGTATTGATTTGGTTTTGCATGGAAATTAATGTAATGACCCTTTTCTTTTCCTTTCTTTTTTTTCTTCTTCTCTTTTTATTTCTTTTCTTTCCTTTCATTTCCTTTTCCTTTTCCTTTCCTTTCCTTTCCTTTTATTTTCCTTCCCACTCTTCCCCTCCTTGCCCTTCCCTTTCTCTTTCTTTCTTAAATGAAGAAGGGGATTACTAAATTGGAACTTTTAACTATATAGATCACTTAAGAGATGCTTTCAGTCTCCCATTGTCAGAGAATTGTCCTCCAGTCATGAAGATTTAAAGTTAACTGTGGGACAAAGAACAGTGCTGGTTATAATACTTCCCACATGGTGAATACATGCTGTTTTTCTAAGACTCATCTTTAGGTCCTCCCTTTTATGAACACTTTTCTGACCACCGCAGATAAAATGGACCTTCATTTTTATAACTCCTACTTCAGTGTCCTGTATGCAGCTTCTGATGGTTTATGGCACTTAGTTGGATACGTGTCTGTCTTTCCTGCTCAGTTCTAAGTATTATTCTTAGTGTCTTCCTCCCAGGGGGTGTCTCATGATAAGCACTTGATAAATGTTTGAATGAATGACTGAGTGGGTAAAGGAATGGCTTAATGGGATACAGGGCACAGACTTAAACGTTCTTCTAAGGTATTGTTTATTGCTGTAAGACACGTAAGATTCACTGTCTTAGCTGTCTCTAAGTGCACTGTTTGACGTTAATTCCATTCACATTGCTGTACATCCATCACCACTCCTCATTTCCAGAACCTCATCCTGGGTGAAAATTAGTGCCCGTGAAATAGTAACTCTCCATTCCCACCTCCCCACTCCCACCCCAGAATATAAACCTTTAAAGAGAAAACTCTTATATTCCATATCATTATTTTTTAAATGAGAAAGTGAAGGGTTTTTATGAGTAGGTGATTCTTCCAAGATCTTACAGTTAAATAACTGGCTACAGTTAAACACCAGGCCTCTGGGTGCTTATGTATGTGTTTTTCATTCTACCTTGAACTCCCTTCCCCCCAGTATAACAATACCAAAGAGCACTGCGTGTAGTTTAGAATTTTATTAGATTTATTTAAGCTGTCAGGTATAAAAATATAACAAAAGCAAGTTATTAATACCATATTCTCAGTCACAGTCTCAATGCTTATTAGAGACTATAACAACATTATATGTTTAAATAAAAATAAAATAAAAATTTTAAAAAAGGCAATGCTAAAATCAGGCAAGGTATGATACACACTAGATTTAAGATGAGGTAAACATGCTTAACAGAAAAAATGAATTAAGGAGTGAATATAGCATATTTAACACCACCATTTACTCATTTTCCATAAAGGCAACTGTGACACACTTAAAAAAAAAAGACTATAACTCAAGTAATACTGAAAGTTTCAGTGACATCAATGTTGTTTATCAACAGATTTTTCTGTTTATAAACAGATTTTTCTCCTGAAGTCACCCTTTTTATCTACATTTAGTTCCATCTTACAGTAGGTGCTAAGAAACAGAGCCATTGGCTGATAGAGAAATTTCCTGTTTCCTATTAGTTTCTATATATCACCATAATCCCAGTAACAGTCTTTTCTTATGAATGAACTATTGTGAAATAAATTACCATTATTTTCAGCCATGGAGATCAGTTAAACATGCCATATTCTCCTTTACTTCTTTTATACAAGCTTTTCTCTCCCTGGACTATCCTCTCCTTCATTGGTTTTTACCCCTAGCACTGTTTCCGTTTTGAAGCCTATTCTACCCGCTTCAGGCAGATATAGGCATTTCTTTCTGCTCTACTATACTTTTTGTACATTATTTTGCTTTGATTCTTGGTGATTTTTTTCTTTCTCATCTGTAAACTCTCTGAGATCAGCAACTGAGTTTTTTCATAGTAGCTGGCACATAGTAAATGCTTATAAGTTTTTATTGAATCAAGGAAATTCAGGCATATTCATTCTGTTTTTTAAGGTTTTATTTTATATATATATTAATTTTAAAAATTTTTATAAACATATAACGTATTTTTATCCCCAGGGGTACAGGTCTGTGAATCTCCAGGTTTACACATTTCACAGCACTCACCATAGCACATACCCTCCCCAGTGTCCATAACCCCACCACCCTCTCCCGACCCTCCTCTCCCCAGCAACCCTCAGTTTCTTTTGGGAGATTAAGAGTCTCTTATGGTTTTATTTATTTATTTGACAGACAGAGATCACAAGTTGGCAGAGAGGCAGGCACAGAAGGAGGGGGAAGCAGGCTCCCTGCTGAGCAGAGAGACTGATGTAGGGCTCCATCCCAGGACCCTGAAATCACCCAGGTGGTTAAGCCACCCAGGTGCCCCAGGTGACACAGGCATATTCATTCTTGTTAATGCTGTGTCACTCTTTGAATCCAGGGGGCTGGGCCCATAGAATACAGTGGAGTTGCAATACCCATTTAAATTTGTGCCAGATGGGATGCTTTCCTGACACCCCGGGCTCTTCACAGTGCTGCTCCTTGTTTATCACCACTTCAAACAAATCCATTAACCTGTACTAAGGTTATAGATCTTAATATTATGACAGAATGTAATGAATTGCAAGTGGTCAGTATCTCTTTAGAATATTTGACCAATATTCTGTTTGCTAAGAATTAATAATCTTAAAGGTTGAAATGTCCTAATATGTACCTAATGGTTTTCCTTTTCTTCCCTTCTTTTATCTGATTCTCACCTTCTCTGCTGACTTTGGAGCCTTAACCTCATAAAAGTTGTGACTTCACTCTGTCATCTAGTACCTTGCTCATAAATATTTGTTGATCGACCAAAACAGAGAATTCTGTTAAAACTTCTCTGTTGGCAGCATCATGGTGAATATTGTATTTGGTGGTCTTGAACATGGTTTTCCTGAATAATTAGAACCTAATTCACATGTGGTTAGACCGTGAGAAAGCTAAGACTCAGTTCCAGGTCTGTGTCTACCTCCTAATTTATAACCACTGAAAGCTGAGCAGTGGGGTGTTAAGATTAAGGGTGATTTGTAAACCTGTACTTTGCCAGCTGTGAGCCCCGAGAACAAGAAGGAATTTTTCAGAAAACAAGTCAGGGTTGTTGCTTTTAAACTTGCAATGCAATTCCAGGTTAATTTGAGACAATTTTTGAGACAGCATTTTAATGACTAATTCGGGTGTTTCTTCTAATACTTCTTAAGGACTGTTGTTTCTTTTGTAAAACATGCAAAATAAAATGTTATAACCAGATAACAGTTTAAGAAAAATAGTCTCAAAACACATTTGAATATAAGATGCCTAAAAAAAGCACTCGTGTGTTTATGTTCTTTCTCACTCTCGTGTGTGTGTGTGTGTGTGTGTGTGTGTGTGTATTGGTACATACTTATGTATGTATATATTATCCCTTTCTAGGTTTTAATGATAATTATATTGTTAAGTGCTCTAATGGATTCAGGTCATTTGGTTGGTCATTTAGGTCCATGTTATTAGAATAATAATGCATTATTCTAATACATTCGGACTCTGAGTTCAGATTGGACCAAAACAGAATAAGTCAATCTCTATGATGCCTTTTATGTTCAGTTGTGCTTTATTCTGCTTAATATCAAGTTAGAGATAATTTGACATTTATATGCTTAAGTTGGGGGTTTGTAGAAACATCTTCTCTGATGGAACAAATTAACTATCTGAATCATTGTGGTCAATTGGTAATTGTGTGGTCATTAACACATACCCTCCTTTGTAGAAGCTGTTGTGAGCATGTGTACGTGTGTGTGGCCATCATCATTATGGAAGCTGATGCTTAGAATCATTGATCGATATTTTTATATGTATTACCATTCATTAATGATGTGCATGATAACTTTATCTGTAAAGCTTTTAGTGTCTTTTGGGAGATTATACTGTCATAATTTCTTACAGTATACAAAAATCGCAAATTACTGGGGGGGGGGAAGTGCACGTGGGTCCTTTTCTCCTTTCTTGTTAAGATTATGCTTTACAACTCTGAATCCTTTCATTTATACTGGGAAATAGAATTACTATAAATCTTGATTTTAATGATTCTCAGAGTGTGGTACAAGAATCTGTGTGGGTTCTCCATGTTATTGCTAGAGATTTTTTCAAATTATCATGAATATCCCAAAATGAATTATCTATGACATCTATCTATCTATCTATATAGATATATCACATTTATATCATATGTATGATATATATATATATAATTACTTAAAAGTATGTAATGGCCGTTAAGATGATCAAAATATGAATTTGTATTGCTAAATTCATAGTACCTTTTTGTCTTTTCTTAAACGACACACCAAATGTAGGATTGTCACCTTGTACATAGTTTAGTGTTCAGTGTCCTCTTTTATCAAGAAGAGTTGGAAATCAGCAGAATGGTGTGTAAACAGCTCCAGCCATACTTGAAACACTTGGAATTTAAGACCATCTGTGGCAGGAAGAACAGGGAGGAGGAGTATGCCAGTATTTCTTAACAAGAAGGCTGTACTTAGTCTTTTAAATGAGGAAGTTGGGTAAAGGGAATAATAAAAACAAAAAAGAAATGGAATACAAGAAAAAGAAAATGGAGATGTATTTTATGTTCAGTCCTAAAGACCATTCCTGATTTTGGAGATGGGTAAGAGAATGAAGCTGATTCCCAATTTTCAAGTATTGCTGGTATCCACTAGTGCGGTGTGAAATACTTTTTTTGTGAATAAGGAAAGCTCTTTTGGGGGTGAACTTTAACTCGCCTTGGTGTTGTGAGTGAGCTGTAGAGTGGCCATGTTTACCTGCCCCTTCTCGAAGGCGTAAAAACTTGTGTTGGAGAGCACTATAAGCCCATGTTCGAAAGAGAAAAGTGGCTAGAAGAATTTGTTCCTGGAGATAATCAAATATACTGAAAATAGCATTGAGGATTTGTTTTTCTTACACCTTTTTTCCTTTTCCAATCCTCTAATGAATTTTATATGAAATACTTTGTGACCATGAAGCTCTAATTAGGCAATCTTACTGTTGTTATTCTTACAGTTATTGTTACCAGCAACATTAACTAATTTCCTATTTCCCGCATTTTCTTTTTTTGCATAAAGTTGTAGCCAGGTGTGTAGTGTTTTGCACTGGAATATCTTTCCCTTTGCTTAGTAGCTCTTTATTATTGATATATATTACAGGATCCAAAGGTTTCTTGACTTGAAGAGAACTCTAGAATTTCCTGTTTATAGACTATGTTGTTGTAGATTGTTGACACCATCACAGTGTTTTATCCTTTTCAAAATGCTTCCATCAAGGTTTATTGGTTTATGTAATAAGTAGAAGCATTACGGTCATCTGACAGTTGCAAAGCTTTACTACAGAGAAGCTAGGTAAGTAAGTGACTTGGTTAAGGTCATACACCTAATTTAGAAGGTTAAAAAAAAACCCTCTGGTTTCTGTCTCAGGACCTGAAAGGCAGAGGTCTTCTGGTAATGGTGAAGGGTTTATCTGTTTTCTCTCCTTCAGATTGTACATTAATAAATCTCAGCCTGATTGCCTTGAGCATTATCTATAATGTTCAGGAGAAGGTGGTATTAAATTATGAGGTCTGGAACTTATCTCTGCTTCTTGTCCTAAATCACTGTATATTTAGCTGCAAAATCACAGTTTTCCTCTAAGCTTTACTTTTCCTGATGAATAGCACAATTCCTTGGGAGAGATGTTTAGCAGTGTCTGCAAAGCTGGACTTATGCTACCCAGGGCTCCACACTTGCCCTCTTAGGTATAAACCCAAGACGAATGCAGAAATTTTGCCTAAAAAGATGCTTCTAGAACAGCATATTTGTAATTCTCAGATTTTGGAACTAACCCATATTGAAGAGTAGATAAATTCTGCGTATGGATACAATGGGATATTATATACAGTTATGAATTATTACTACATGTAGTAACAAGGACAAATTTTACAATAATTTTTTTAAAGTTTTTATTTATTTATTTGAGAGAGAGAGAGGGTGAGAGCATGAGTAGGGAGCAGGCATAGGTACAGGGAAAAGCAGACTCCCTGCCGAGCAGGGAGCCCAATGTGGGCCCAGGGATCATGACCTAAGCTGAAGGCAGACACTTAACTAACTGAGCCCCAAATTTTCCAAATATTGAACAAAATAAGCCAGACAAAGAAGAGTAAATACTATGGTATTCCATTTATATAAAGTTCTTTTGTTTGTTTTAAAGTAAAACCAACATTGGGGATTAGACAGGATAATGGAGTTACCTTTGGAGAAAAAAGGGAATTATTACTGAGGAAAAAATTTGAGGGGGAATGCTGGAGAACTTGGGAATGTTCTAATTTCTTATTTTGGGTGGTAGATACATGGAGCTATTCTCTTTATGAAATTTCATCAAGCTTTGTGCTTACAATTTGTTGTACTTTCCTGAATATAGGTCATACTTAAAAAGGTTATCTTGAAAAATGGCGTGGTATACTAGATCTCTATATGTGCTTTCAGTCTACATGTTTTAATTTGTGGATTTAGGAATATATAGGGTATTTGAATAGCACTTACAACTCCAGAACTATTGGGAGCCTTTGTCCCTCGAGTCATCCATGTTTTATGAAAGCTATGAAAGAAAATTAATAATTTATATCCTTCAAATAACATATTTCCTTTTTAAATCTCCTTGTCCCAAGAAGTATTATATTTTACCTCCTAAAACTCAACAATTTCTCCAAAATGAGAAAATAATATTCTTATGATTCCCATGCAAATTAAAAAGAAAAATGGATATTTTCTAAAAGGGGCATAGTACATTGTGCCCTTCAGACACCTTTAGCCTCCTCACCACCCCAGTGAATTTTCCAATTTCTACACCAAATTGTTGGGTGTTTTGGTGGCCTTAGACTGTTGTCTAGTTCTCTACTGTTCCTGCCAGCCGAGAGAACCCTGAGAGCTATTGAAATTGGACTTTATTTCACATAGTGAACACAAGGGTTGATGAAATGGACATTGGTATGAATGGTCCCTTCTTGTACTGTTTTAACTTCATAAATTGGAATGTGTGCATAACTGTCCACAGAAATTGAGAAATATTCAGAACTTGAAGACTTATTTAATCAAAGAAGTGATTATTTTCCCATAAGTAGGCTTTTTCACTTGGTTTATCTTGTTCTTGCTCTAGAGATATTCAGATACAGTACTTCCCATGCACATCTTACGTGAATTAAGTGTTCACTCTCACTAGCTACAGGTATATATCATTTGACAGGTACTTTTTCAGCACCTGTCATGTACCTGGTCTAGTAGCAAGAGTTTATAGTGTCAAGGAGGAAGTAGGCTTTGTTACTGTAGCTTTGTTTTATCTTACTTCTGGATCAAATGTCAAGCTTTGAAAATGTTGCAGAAATAGTGTATTCATGATCCAAAAGTTCCTTTATCAAGAATCATACTGCTTGTCTGTCTTTGGACTATAATCACTGCTAGAACTAAGACCAATTATTTTATTTTACCCATCTTGATTTTTAGCTGTGTACATCAGTTTTCCTTCTTACTACAGACACATTGGATTTTTATTTCATAAAGTCCTCTCATTTCCTTCAGTTGGAAATGATATACACCCTCAAGCTTATCCATTTATTTATATTAGTGCAGCTTTCTTTGGAAATGAGGAAGCATATTGTCATAGGGCATCAGCTTCATTGAAGTGGTTTTAACATGATTCTTATCTAAATTCTAAACATGACTGCTATTGATTGCTGCCTCCTGGCATCCATCCAGCCCTGAGATTTTTGCCCTTCTCAGTACAGCTGACACATGGAATTTTTGTGGTGTTCCTTTGAAGATAACAGAAAGTGAAAGAAGAAAAAATACTGAGTCCTATTTAAGTAAAAGAGAAAATTAAGAGTGAATGATAGTACAGTGTGCACTCTGAGTTCATCAGTAATGTTAGATCAGAGATTGGGGACTTAAGGTCAGCTTTTATCACTAACTGCCAGGTTGTTAGAGCTTTCCCCCAAAGAGGGTGAGATTTGGAAATGAAAGACCCAGGGTCTGTTCTTTCCAGTAAGCTCCAGACTCCAGGGCAGCCATCTTTCCTCTGAGCCTCATTTTCCTCTTTTATAGAATAACAGCAGTGATGTTGCCTATATTGTCAGTCTTCCAGGTCTCTTGTGCAGACAATAACTGTGTCTGTGTAAAGGCTTGGCGAGCTATGAGTCGCTCTAAAGAATGTTAGCCGTCATTATCAGCATTATTATATGTTGCCTTTTTAGCAGGCTTGTCCGGAATCAGCCAAGATCTAAACCAGTAGCTCAGCAAAGCCTGGAGTATGTTAAATCCACATCACTGAAGGTTGTATCAAAGTGCAGGTACTTAGCTTCTCCTTGGCCTCTTCCCTCAGAATCTCTGGGGGCAGAGGGCTTATTGGCACGCGTTCCTGCAGTATATCTGTGTATAATTAAGGTTCACTCCTTTAAGAGCCACCGTCTAAAGCCAGATGCACACTTTTGTACTTGAATACAATCCTGAGCTGCTAAGCCTTTTCTATTTTTGGTTTGGCTTATGCCACTGTGGCAGAATGTCTGCCTGAAACACATGCATAAATGCAAGCTTGGTCTCTTGAGTCAGTCTGTAACCCAGCTTGACCAGCTCTAGTTCTCCCTCAGTGTGTCTGAATGCATGTAGATTGGCATCAGAGAAAAATCTGCTTTTGTTTTTGCACTGAAATCTCATGAACAGCCTTTAAACTAATGCTAGGGTCTACGGGAATGAGATTATGAGAGCTGTGTTGTCCAGATCGTTGTAAAAGATAGAGACCACCAGGGTTTGGCTTCTCCGTGCCATGTACACAGAAGTCCTAGGTTTGTTCAGCTCATTGGAGGAGAGAGAGAGGCCTGGAAGTGACCACATTGGGAGGAAGTGGCTCTGGTTTGTTAGGAAGAATCTGTGTTCGGTGGACCTAGAGGATCCAGTGGGCTGGGAGCCTGATTTCTGTGCCACCAGTAGATCACTTTGTGGCTTTGAGCACATTTCTCAACTTGCTTGAAGTGTTTTGGACTGGATGTTCTGCTTGGCCTCTTTCACCTCTATAATTCTGAGGTCCTTTTTCATTTAGGAGCTGATCAATTATTCTCTATCATTTTTAGATCCTTTCTAACCTTCCCACATAATTCTGGCAGGTATATTGTCTGTTCTATGTAGCATCTTCACCAGTGAGGCTCAGGTCGTGATCTCAGGGTCATGATTGAGCCCCTCATTGGGCTGCTTGGTGGGGAGTATGCTTGAGATTCTTTCTTCCTCTCTCTTTGCCCCTCCCACTCATGTTCTTGCTTTCGCTCACTCTCAAATAAACAAATAAATCTTAAAAGAAAAGAAAAGAAAGAAATACACCAAGATTGCAGCCTTTACAATATAAAGGGTTTGACTGGTGCTCTTGGGATTTACACAGGTGTATGATATGAGAAGGTTTTTACTGGCATAAAGCAGAATAGCAAGAGCTAGGAAGGAGAAAGTCGGTGGATCATAGAGGATCTCGAAGGCCTCTTTAAAGATTTGGGCTGATTCAGGAGAGTGTGGGGATGTGGTGAAGATTTTGTGGAGAGGTTCAGTGTCAATGGTAGCATGATCCTAGAAATAGTCATTCATTTAATTCATACATATTTCTTGAGTGCCTACTGTGTGTGAGCGAACATAATTCCAAGATAGAATTAATCTCCTCTTAAGGAACTACAAATCTAATGGAAAACATTTTTAAGTAGTACCACGTAATGAATGCTATGGACAAGTTTTGTGAGGTATGTCCATATATAATGCTTGAAGCCAAAGGGGAAGAAATGAAGCATTTATATTGTGCTTTCCATGTGTCAGAGACCATTTCACGTGCTTCCCATGGATTTTTAAAAATGTATGTTAGGGGATGCCTGGGTGGCTCAGTTGGTTAAGACACTGCCTTCGGCTCAGGTCATGATCCTGGAGTTCCAGGATCGATTCCCACATCGGGCTCCCAGCTCTGCTGGGAGTTTGCTTCTCCCTCTGACCTTCTCCCCTCTCATGCCCTCTCTCTCTCTCTAATAAATAAATAAAATCTTTAAAAAAAATGTATGTTAGTATATGAACTTTAGCCTTTGAAGTTATAGATGATAATATTGTCATCCCCATTTAATAGGTGAAGAAATTTCAGCATAGGAAGGTTGTACACTTTGTTGTCTGCAGTGATTGAGGATTCCAGTGTAGTGTGACTCCAGAGAGTGGATGAGAGAGAGCCAGGGGACAAATCCTTGGAACAGTATTCCCTGCAGGGTAGGCAGATGAAAAGCATTCAGGACAAATGAAAAGATAATATTAGATTAGAGGAGAGGAAGGAAAATTGGTATGTGGGTCTATGAAATATTGAGAGAGAATTTAAAGACGGGCCTGGTTAAGAGTGTTTAAATACTACAGAGAGAAGAAATAAGAGGAGAACTGAAAACAGACAGGGCTTGATGATTAGAATATCATTATGATCTTTCTTACCAGGATTAATTTTATTTGCCTTGTGTGGTTGGATTTCAGGGCTTGGACAGCTCGGGAAATCAGGAGACCATTTTAGGAATTGAGATGTTAAGAAATGATGGCATGTGTATCACAGTGAGTGTAAGGATAATGAGGAAAGGATGTTTTGTTCATGGGATTCAAGAATAAACTGTTAAAGATTGGTGACAGATGGGGGAACTGGGAAAGAGAAGTCAGATAGCCCTGAGGTTTCCTAAACTTGGCACCTCTCACACACTGACTGCATTAGGGAGTGTAAAGATTGGTAACAGAGGGGCCATTTTTAATAGCAGTATTAAACTGCTGTGTAGCATATAACTGTGCTAAGGCATTTTATTTAGTACTCACAGGTAGGCATTCTCAACAGTTTGACAGATGAGGGACCTACAGCTTAAAGAAATTAAATATATTTGCCCTAGGACCGACATTTAGTAAGTGACTATCTGAGTCTCAAATCTTGCATTTAGCTTCCGTTCTGGCAGGCAGATCTAGTAAAAGAGATAAAATATCGGACATGATTATAGTAGCAGAACCACTCATGAGTGAACAAGGTGCAAACAATTCAGAAGTTGGAGAGGTTTCTGACTTACAGGGTTCAAAAAAGAGAGCATCCCAGTAAGATGCAGCAATAAATCAGGTTAAGTGTTCTTGAACGTCCATTAATTGTAATGTACCATAGAAATATTATATTGACAATAAGTGGGCTTGAATATACTAAGTTGGCATCAAACAGAAGCCGGGAGCTTTAAGTCACAAGTTATTACCAACAGAATTTTCCGGGGGTAAGGTAGAGGTTCTTAAAGTGGGGAGGAGTACAGGTTGAGGCTGGAAATAGAGGACCTTGAATATTATAGCAAGTAGAATGTACTTTGTTAATGGGTGGCAGAATGCCACGAAGAATTGAGAACATACGTGTGCTTATGAATACCGCTCATGTCTTAATATTTTTGTATATGTATAGATTGAATAGTCTGAGTAGAAAGTTGGAACTTTGAAGAATGACAAAACTTCATTTGATTCTTCACTTTGGGAGGGTTTAGTATACATTTAAACAAATAATTAATTTTAAAAATTGAAATTTAATGTCATCTCTGATATAGTACCCCACCAAGAGTGAACAAAAAGCTTCTGGCCCACCTGTGTAGGAGTTGCAGGACCTGGGCACTGAGCATGTGCATTCTGGCTGCAGGAAAGGCCTGCACCCCTTCCACACTGATGTGCTTTGTAGTCACATTCTAACAAACCTGGGTTTGTGGGTCATGGAGCTACAGAGGGTAAATAGCAAAGCAGAAAAGGTAGTTTGTTAAAGGACACGCCCCTGTTTAATCAGTGAAATGAGATCCCTATCAGCAAGGAACATTAATAGCAAAACAAACAGATGGCGTCGTGATTGAGAAACACTGAGGTTTGGGGACAGAGAGCCCTCAGGAGTCTCAGCAGGCCCAGAGGACACCGTTCTGCTCCAGTCCTGATGGTTGTGATTTTTGCCCTCAGACATCAAGGAAATATGAAGTTACATTCTTTCTCCAGGCAGCCTCCGTATATGGTTTGACTTAAAGGCGTCTTTCATATGAATAGTAGCTTGGGACACAAGGTAATTGGAAACTCCTAACTTTATAGATATTATAGCTTGGTATCCACTGGGTTCATTTTTCTTTTGCCTCCAGCTTAAGTTTATTGATATTACTTTACCTTGTCGTATGGGCTTGCAGGAAGAAAGGAAGAAAAGGCAGAGAAAGTCTTGTGGTACCTCATCCCATGTGGTACCTAGGAGTTTGATCTGTGATTCATAGCAGCACTGTGAGATGGCTCTTTGTGTTACCTCCATTTTTCAGATAAGGAAAGGAGACCCAGAAAGTTGAGGCAGAAGGGCACTCTGGGTACAGGGAGTGTGGTGGGTGTGGCCCACTGGTGGAAGGCCATGAAGTGTGGCCGTGGAGGGAGGGGGTCACGGCAGGCTTTCCCCTGCTTTCCTGCAGGGACCCTCAAGTAGAAACTCATTTTACATCTCTTCCCAATAACATCTACACACAACACTGAAAGGTAAATTTCACAGAATGATACTTAAACTTATCAAGGGTCATATACTTACTCTATTTCGTTTTTAAAAAATGATAGTCACAGTCTACCCAGTGTCTTCCTGACTCACTGATGAGTTGAGATGTGCATTCTGATCAACGCTGGTCTCCTGTGTCCTGGAAGTGGGTTATCTTATGAGGCTGGAAAGCCAGAGGAATGTGGTACAGTGATTCTGTGGCATGTGTTCTCAAGTGCCTGGCCAAGGAACTTGCCTTAACCTAATAGGCAACAAAAAGTACTTGGAATTTGTGTCTGGGAGATAACATGATTATGTCCTTGTGCCCGAATAGGATGGTAATCTCCTAACAAGGTCTGTAATAATTCATGATTAACTTTTACATACCTTATTTAACTTGTTCTCAACAGTAACCTTCAGAGATAGGGAAAATGAAGTATTTACTGCCTTCATGCAGATGAAGAAACTGAGGCTTACAAAGGTAAAGCCTTGTCTCAAGTTTAAAGTCACGCTAAGATCACTTTTTCTGACTGCTAGATCAATGAGTAGGCGGGAGAGCTTAGCCAACTGGCCTTTTCAAATGTCTGGGCAAGAGAGAATGATAGTGATGGAGTGGAAGGGAGATGTCGGGTGCAGAATTCAAGCAAAACCCAAATAACTGCTTGAAGAATTTGCTTTTATGTTGAAAGCCATATGCATGGATCCTGAACTCTGATTCTTTTCCAAGATAGTTTTTTGGTTGTGTTGTAAAATTCCAGGCCATTTACCCAGCAAGGCCAGGGTGTAAAGTTACCATTATGTTCTGTCACAGCCTGTGATAGTTTTCATCACTCACTTTCTCTTTGGAAGGAACTGAAATGAGAAAGCATTTTCCATTGTTTAACGTTCAGAGCTGAAAATACTGATGTTTAAACTTTAGAAACATCTCATTTGGAATAAGACATGTCAGCAGTTCTTCTGTCAAGTGCGAATTGTTACAGAGGTGCCTGAGTTCTTCCTTTTTGTTGCAGTTTATTCTGTATTTTCATTGATAAACTTTTATTAACATCTAATTTCCAAAAATATCTTACCCCTCTGAAAGCCACTAAGAGAATATTAAGTTTGGCTGCACCTTTCACTCTGAACAGACTGCAGATTAGTCTGAAATGCATGAATGAAGGCATGAATGCTTAAATATATTTGTATGCAAGAAAACTTTGCAAGTAAAATGTTAGTCTGAAATGAATGAAGGCATGAATGCTTAAATATATTTGTATACAAGAAAACTTTAAGATCTCCGTTTTGTAGTTTCTGATCTTTAATTCTGCCAAAAGAATTTTTATTTCTTTTACCAAGAAAAGTTTGATATATTTGATATATATCCTGTTTTTTTAAAAATAATACTTTCTGTAAAATGTATTATTTTTTAAAGGTCATTATTAAAATTTTGACAGTTGAGATTTTTAACTTCATTATAGAGCATTATGGTAAAATGTGTATATTAATTAAGAAAAGGTTAAAGTTGGAAAACTTCTGTCATCATTTGCCTGTATCTTCTTGCCTAGAAACCTGGGGGTCATTTTTAGCCTCATCCGTACTCATCATACGAAATTAAGCACCAAGTTCTCTTGATTCTATTTTAAAAATCCCTCTCCAGCTAATAGGCACTGTTCCTGGAGACCAGTGCTCTTATAACCAACTGCCTATTGGACATCTCCACTGGAATTTTTAGTTGGAATCTCAAGTTTAATGTGGCCAAATTCAAACCCCAATTTTTATCTCCCCAGTTTTTTTTTTTCCCATGGTCTTCCTCATCCAAGGAAATGACTATTCCATCCTTCCACTTGCTCAGAAGAGGCCTTGGAGATGCCCTTAGCTTCTCACTTTTAAACTCTTTAACAATTAATCAGTAAATCCTGTTGCTTTTACCTTCCAAATGATCCAGAAAAATTGGTGAATCCAAGGTAAGACTACAGTTTAGTTAGTAGTAATATGCCAGGGTTGGTTTCCTAGTTGTGACAAATACTCCATAAGATGTTAATAATTGGGCAGGGAGGAGTCAAGATGGCGGAGAAGTAGCAGGCTGAGACGACATCAGGCAGCAGGAGATTAGCTAGATAGCCTATCAAACCATTCCGAACACCTACGAATCCAACAGGAGATCGAAGAGAAGAAGAGCAACAATTCTAGAAACAGAAAATCGACCACTTTCTAAAAGGGTTTATTTTTCTTCTTAAAAATTTGGGGTACAACTTCTTCTAATAGATCAAAATATACCTCAAATCTAGTACTGGGCTTGATCTAGTCTCCAGCCCAAGGAAGTTCTCCCCACTTTTTATTTTATTTTATTTTATTTTATTTTATTCTCCCTACCAACTTACCTTATCAACTCCTTTGTTAGAAAAAAAAAATTTTTTTTTATCTTTATAGTCATATTTCATCCTTCATTGTGTTTACCCTTGTATATGTTTTTCATTCTTTAAAATTTTGGGAGGTAGTTTCTTCTAAGAGACCAAAATACTCCCAAAATTAAGTGGGTGAACCTGTTTTAGTCACGAGTGTAATACATATATATATTTTTGTCTTTTTTTATATTTCTTTATTTGTGTTCTTTTTAAAATTTTTTTTTCTCCTTTCTGAACTTCTTTTTACCCCCTTTCCCCCCACCCTCCACGATTTGGGGTCTCTTCTGATTTCGTTAAAGCACATATTCCTGGGGTATTTGCCACCCTGTTAGTATTACATTTGCTCCTTCATATATTCTTATCTGGACAAAATGACAAGGCAGAAAAACTCACCACAAAAAAAAGAACAGGAGGCAGTACCGAAGGCTAGGGACCTAATCAATATGGACATTGGTAATATGTCAGATCTGGAATTCAGGACGACGATTCTCAGAGTTCTAGCCGGGCTCGAAAAAGGCATGGAAGATATTAGAGAAACCCTGTCAGGAGAAATAAAAGCCCTTTCTGGAGAAATAAAAGAACTAAAATCGAATCAAGTTGAAATCAAAAAAGCTATTAATGAGGTGCAATCAAAAATGGAGGCTCTTACTAGCATGATAAATGAGGCAAAAGAAAGAATTAGTGATATTGAAAACCAAATGACCAGTATTCTTTATGAGAATAAAGAAGCTGAGCAAAAGAGAGACAAACAACTACTGGATCACAAGGGGAGAATTCAAGAGATAAGTGATACCATAAGACGAAACAACATTATAATAATAGGGATTCCAGAAGAAGAAGAAAGAGAGGAGCAGAAGGTATATTGGAGAGAATTATTGTAGAGAATTTCCCTAATATAGTAAAGGGAACAAGCATCAAAATCCAGGAGGTGCAGAGAACACCCCTCAAAATCAATAGGAATAGGTCCACACCCCGTCATCTAATAGTAAAATTTACAAGTTTTAGTGACAAAGAGAAAATCCTGAAAGCAGCACGGGACAAGAAGTCTGTAACATACAATGGTAAAAATATTAGATTGGCAGCAGACTTATCCACAGAGACCTGGCAGGCCAGAAAGAACTGGCATGATATATTCAGAGCACTAAACGAGAAAAACATGCAGCCAAGAATACTTTATCCAGCTAGGTTATCATTGAAAATAGAAGGAGAGATAAAAAGCTTCCAGGACAAACAAAAACTGAAAGAATTTGTAAACACCAAACCAGCTCTACAGGAAATATTGAAAGGGGTCCTCTAAGCAAAGAGAGACCCTAAAAGTATTATGAGAAAGGAACAGAGACAATATACGTAACAGTCACCTTACAGGCAATACAATGACACTAAGTTCATATCTCTCAATAGTTACCCTGAACATAAATGGGCTAAATGCCCCAATCAAAAGACACAGGGTTTCAGAATGGATAAAAAAACGAAACCCATCAATATGCTGCCTACAAGAAACTCATCTTAGACCTGAAGACACCTCCAGATTGAAAGTGAGGGGGTGGAAAACAATTTACCATGCTAATGGACATCAGAAGAAAGCTGGGGTGGCAATCCTTATATCAGATCAATTAGATTTTAAGCCAAAGACTATAATAAGAGATGAGGAAGGACACTTCATCATACTCAAAGGGTCTGTCCAACAAGAAGATCTAACAATTTTAAATATCTATGCCCCTAACATGGGAGCAGCCAACTATATAAACCAATTAATAACAAAATCAAAGAAACACATTGACAAGAATACAATAACAGTAGGAGACTTTAACACACCCCTCACTGAAATGGACAGATCATGCAAGCAAAAGATCAACAAGGAAATAAATGTCTTAAATGACACACTGGAGCAGATGGACATGACAGATATATTCAGAACATTCCATCCCAAAGCAACAGAAGACACATTCTTCTCTAGTGCCCATGGAACATTCTCCAGAATAGATCACATCCTGGGTCATAAATCAGGTCTCAACCGGTATCAAAAGATTGGGATCATTCCCTGCATATTTTCAGACCACAATGCTCTGAAGCTAGAACTCAATCACAAGAGGAAATGTGGAAAGAGCACAAATACATGGAGACTCAACAGCATCCTTCTAAAGAATGAATGGGTCAACCAGGAAATTAAAGAAGAATTGAGAAAAACCATGGAAACAAATGATAATGAAAACACAATGGTCCAAAATCTGTGGGACACAGCAAAGGCAGTCCTGAGAGGAAAATATATAGCGATACAAGCCTATCTCAAGAAACAGGAAAGGTCTCAAATACACAACCTAACCCTACACGTAAAGGAGCTCAAGAAAGAACAACAAAGAAAGCCTAAACCCAGCAGGAGAAGAGAAATAATAAAGATCAAAGCAGAAATCAATGAAATAGAAACCAAAAAAACAATAGAACAAATCAATGAAACTAGGAGCTGGTTCTTTGAAAGAATTGATAAGATTGATAACCCCCTGGCCAGACTTATCCAAAAGAAAAGAGAAAGGACCCAAATAAATAAAATCATGAATGAAAGAGGAGAGATCACAACCAACACCAAAGAAATACAAACAATCATAAGAACATATTATGAGCAACTCTATGCCAACAAATTTGACAATCTGGAAGAAATGGATGCTTTCCTAGAGACATATAAACTGCCAAAACTGAACCAGGAAGAAATTGAAAACCTGAATAGGCCCATAACCAGTAAGGAGATTGAAACAGTCATCCAAAATCTCCAAACAAACAAAAGCCCAGGGCGAGATGGGTTTCCAGGGGAATTCTACCAAACATTTAAAGAAGAATTAATTCCTATTCTCCTGAAACTGTCCCAAAAAATAGAAATGGAAGGAAAACTTCCAAACTCATTTTATGAGGCCAGCATCACCTTGATCCCCAAACCAGACAAGGATCCCATCAAAAAAGAGAATTACAGACCAATATCCTTGATGAACATAGATGCAAAAATTCTCACCAAAATACTAGCCAATAGGATCCAACAGTACATTAAAAGGATTATTCACCACGACCAAGTGGGATTTATTCCAGGGCAGCAGGGTCGGTTCAACATCCGCAAATCAATCAATGTGATACAGTACATTAACAAAAGAAAGAACAAGAACCATATGATACTCTCAATAGATGCTGAAAAAGCATTTGTCAAAGTGCAACATCCCTTCCTAATCAAAACTCTTCAAAGTGTAGGGATAGAAGGCACATACCTCAATATTATCAAAGCCATCTATGAAAAACCCACCGCAAGTATCATTCTCAATGGAGAAAAACTGAGAGCTTTTCCGCTAAGGTCAGGAACACGGCAGGGATGTCCACTATCACCACTGCTATTCAACATAGTACTAGAAGTCCTAGCCTCAGCAATCAGACAACAAAAAGAAATTAAAGGCATCCAAATCGGCAAAGAAGCAGTCAAACTATCTCTTTGCAGATGATATGATACTATATGTGGAAAACCCAAAAGGCTCCACTCCAAAACTGCTAGAGCTTGTACAGGAATTCAGTAAAGTGTCAGGATATAAAATCAATGCACAGAAATCAGTTGCATTTCTTTACACCAACAACAAGACAGGAGAAAGAGAAATTAAGGAGTCAATCCCATTTACAATTGCACCCAAAACCATAAGATACCTAGGAATAAACCCAACGAAAGAGGCAAAGAATCTATACTCAGAGAACTATAAAGTACTCATGAAAGAAACTGAGGAAGACACAAAGAAATGGAAAAATGTTCCATGCTCATGGATTGGAAGAATAAGTATTGTGAAAATGTCTATGCTACCTAAAGCTATCTACACATTTAATGCAATGCCTATCAAAATCCCATCCAATTTTTTCAAGGAAATGGAACAAATAATCCTAAAATTTATATGGAACCAGAAAAGACCTCGAATAGCCAAAGGAATATTGAAAAAGAAAACCAAAGTTCGTGGCATCACAATTCCTTACTTCAAGCTCTACTACAAAGCTGTCATCATTAAGACAGTATGGTACTGGCACAAAAACAGACACATAGATCAATGGAACAGAATAGAGAGCCCAGAAATAGACCCTCAACTCTATGGTCAACTAATCTTCGACAAAGCAGGAAAGAATACCCAATGGAAAAAAGATAGCCTCTTCAACAAATGGTGTTGGGAAAATTGGACAGCCACATGCAGAAAAATGAATTTGGACCATTTCCTTACACCACACACGAAAATAGACTGAAAATGGATGAAGGACCTCAACGTGAGAAAGGAATCCATCAAAATCCTTGAGGAGAACACAGGCAGCAACCTCTTCGACCTCAGCCGCAGCAACTTCTTCCTAGGAACAACGCCAAAGGCAAGGGAAGCAAGGGAATAAATGAACTATTGGGACTTCATCAAGATCAAAAGCTTTTGCACAGCAAAGGAATCAGTCAACAAAACCAAAAGACAACTGACAGAGTGGGAAAAGATATTTGCAAATGACATATCAGATAAAGGGCTAGTATCTAAAATCTACAAAGAGCTTAGCAAACTCAACACCCAAAGAACAAATAATCCAATCAAGAAATGGGCAGAGGACATGAACAGACATTTCTGCAAAGAAGACATCCAGATGGCCAACAGACACATGAAAAAGTGCTCCACATCACTGGGCATCAGGGAAATACAAATCAAAACCACAATGAGATACCACCTCACACCAGTCAGAATGGCTAAAATGAACAAGTCAGGAAATGAGAGATGCTGGCGAGGATGTGGAGAAAGGGGAACTTTCCTACAGTGTTGGTGGGAATGCAAGCTGGTGCAACCATTCTGGAAAACAGCATGGAGGTTCCTCAAAAAATTGAAAATAGAGTTACCTTATGACCCAGCAATTGTACTACTGGGTATTTACCCTAACGATACAAACGTAGTGATCCGAAGGGGCACGTGTACCCGAATGTTTATAGCAGCAATGTCCACAATAGCCAAGTTATGGAAAGAACCTAGATGTCCATCAACAGATGAATGGATAAAGAAGAGGTGGTATATATATACAATGGAATACTATGCAGCCATCAAAAGAAATGAAATCTTACCATTTGCGACGACATGGATGGGGCTAGAGCGTATTATGCTTAGCGAAATAAGTCAACTGGAGAAAGACAACTATCACATGAGATCCCTGATATGAGGAAGTGGAGATGCAACGGGCATGGGGGTTAAGGTGGTAGGAAAAGAAAAAATGAAACAAGATGGGATCGGGAGGGAGACAAACCAAAAGAGACTCTTAATGTCATAAAACAAACTGAGGAGGGTGGAGGGGAGGGGGTTTGGGAGAGGGTGGTGGGGTTACATTATATATTTAAATAAAAAAGCTTAAAGAAAAAAAAAGAAACAACGGTTAGGAGAAAGAAAAAATAAATAAATAAATAAATAAATAACAAAAAAAAAGATGTTAGTAATTGCGGAAAGGATGAGCGATATATGCAGACTCTCTATTCTCTTAGCAAAGTTACTGTAAATCTAAAATTAGTTAAAAATACTTTCTTAGTAAAATCCAGAATCCAGCCAATTTGTTATGCCCCTATTACTATTATTTCCGTCCAAGTCACCATTTCTCTACTGTGGTGTAGTAATTTTAATAACCTTCTAAACTAGCCTGTTTGTCTTTCTTCTCTCATCCTTCTTGCCTGCCCCTTCAACCAAATTTATTCTTAGTGTAGTAGCTAGAATGAGCCTTTAAAAGTAGGTCTTGTCATATCATCCCTCTGCTCCGAACCCAACCCTCAAAGGGCTTCCCTTTCTTATTCATGAAACTGCAGAATCCATACATGGCCCAGCTCCTAGCTTTCTCTCTGGTCTATATCCCACGGTTCTGCCACTAACTCATTTACCATCAGACCCTCCTGATTGTTCCTCAGATATGCTCAGATGGTTGTTTCCTTTGTCTTTGGCACCCCGATAGCTTTTTGATTTGCTTCCTTCATCTCTTCACCTCTTCCTACCTGCACACTCTTATTTGTTCTGTTTTTCTCCATGGTGCTTATTACCTCCACCAGACAGTGCATAAAGGTGTGCCAGTTGCTGTTGCATGTCTCATCCCCACTAGAATGTGAGCTCCATGGCAGGTATATCACTGATGTCTAGAGCAGTACCCAGCAAACACCAGGCAGTCTGTACTTAATGAGTAAGTGAGTGAAGCAGTCCCTTGTTTGAGCTCTTACACTTCCAGAGCAATGATGTGCATAATTACAGCATGCTTTTTATTGGAAGGCACAATAACTTGGGGGATGTTTCAGGTTCATTTCAGAAGAAGAAAAATAAAACAAAATGGAAACAAGGAGAGGGGCCTAGAAAGCAGTGTTACTGGGCTTACATGGGAAATAACTAAATATAAGCAATTTTTGCCTGTATACTTTATGTCTCCAAGTTCACTTGTAAGCTGGAGCATTTTCCACTAGAAAACATATTACACACCAGAGCTGGTTTCCATTATTACTTGGAGTGACCATGTAAAGTACCCTACACTCAGGACACTTAAGAGAGTAAAAACAGGTACAGTGAATTGCTTTGCCTGGATACCTTGCCAAACCCAGTCCGTAGGGTCACCCTTGTTATAATCCACAAGGTCCTTTCCCCTGACCTCTGGAGAAGGTCATCTTGAGCTCTTCTGGAGCTCTAGAACACCAAAAACATGCTTCTGCTGGTGGAAGATACAAGTTGTAATGCAATGAATGCTACAATTTGTTTCCTCTCTCCTTTCCTTTCTAGCACATTCATTACCCTAGCCCTGAAAGCGGAATATCTTTTCCCTCCACTGTTCTAGGATTTAGAATACATTTAACTCTCCCTCCCCTGTATAATCTATAGGCCTACATCCCAACTCAATCCTTACCAGCCCCCAAAATTAAAAAAAAAAAGGTTGAGCTTTGATGATGGATGAATGTATCACCCCCACTTATGTGTAAAGGAGTTTGTTAAGTACTAAGAAATTTAAACAGTTAACAAATGATAGCACTAATAGTAGTGATTTACTAAAATAACATACTTCACAACATTCTGGATTTAGTTAACCATTTTGCAATTATCTCAATTCTTCCTTTCGTACAACATGAGATTGATAGTTGAGATTTTTAACCACCTTGTCAAATGTTCCTGTGAATACCAAACTCTGGTAAAATGTTATATCAACAAGGTAAATCACAAATATGTAAGAGATTGATGACTACTTATGATCAAAGTGAACTTAATTTTACATAATTGATTTTCCATTAAGTGGTTATTTGCCCTGCATATCCTTTAAGATCATTGTGTTCTATTTTAATGTGTGTAAAACAAGCAGTTTCTTCACTGTGTTTAGCTCTTTCAGAGAAAAGCAAGCTAGTATAAGCGTAAGATATTTAGGAAAACAGTCCTCATTTCCTTAAAATGAGCACTTACGTAAGTGAGAGTAGGGTACAGCCTATAAAAAGTATTGAGTTGCACAGAACTAGGGATACTTTGAGATAATATTCTCCTCAGGTTTAGACAGCTTTGGTTTGCAAAACAAACTTGTTTTGACAGCAAAAATACGAGTACATTTTGGTTCAGTATGCTAGCTTCTTAACTGATTTCTATTATTTCTGGCATGATTACTATTCTGCTTGTTTCAGAAGAATTTCTGCATATATTGTGGTACTCAGTGGTGTCTGGTAGGGTGTGTGTGTGTGTGTGTGTGTGTGTGTGTGTGTGTGTGTTTGAATGTGTGGAAATACTTAACAGTATTTACCATCAGCAGTCAGCAGTATTTTCAGGTGCAAATACAAGTGTGTTGTTTATCTCTAAAATATGGAGTGCATTTTTTGCTGTCAACTCCCCTACTCACCTGTTTCATTTTCTCATTCCTGTTCGCCCTCTCTCTCATTCTCCTTCCCATTCAGTCACTCATGCTTCCAGCCCTTCTGCCTCCATACTATAAATGCTTCTGAAAACTAGGAATTACCCTTATTGCAGATGGGCTCTGCTGTCATTTGAAACCTGGAGCCACTGCCAAAAAGGAGACCTGAAATGAATTCTGTGAGTGAAGGCTTTAGAGTAAACATCATGGGCATAACTCACAGTTAAATCATCCTGAGTATTTATGTAGTTCTTTATGACTCTTTCCTAATTTGGTGGAAGGTTACCCTGAGAAGTTGCATTATCACTTTGGGTTAGTATAATTATTATGGTATTTAAATTTGGACTAAGTGGCCATGTTTTTCCATTGGAAAATATAGCCTCAGTATGTTGTTTTTCTAAGTAGGTGGATTGGATGTCTTTACTATGTGAAGGTCAAATTCAAGGAGATTGTCACTCTGTCCCTGAGTAGCCTGGTATGTATCAGGGATGAGTGTGTTGTCTCAGTCCCTGTGGGAAAAGGCTCGTACTCTCCCTTCCTTCCTTCTTTTCACAGTGAGCTTTCTATCCCCATATGTGCTATGCCTGATAGTTCAGGGAGACATGTTTTTTTTTTAATCCTCCTGACTGACTGCACATCCTGTTTATATAGGAGCTGACCATTATGGGACAGTTTTTTTCTCCTCATTTATTATTCCTTCTGTATTATAACATTGTCCTGAGTTTTGTTGTTGTTGTTGTTTAAAGTTTTATTTATATAAGTAATTATAATTTAAGTAATTATAAATAAATTAAGTATTTATTTAAGTAATTTGTAGTAGTCAAGCCTGGGGCTTGAACTCATGACCCTGAGATCAAGAGCCACATGCTTTTCTGACTGAATAGCCAGGTGCCTCAAGAAAACTTTTATTTACCCAAGAACACCTTCTGTTGGGAACAGATTCTTTTGTGGTCTGCATATCTGTTTCTCTATTGCCTTTACAAAGAATATTGAGTTTCTTTCATAAAACCTCTTTCCAAAGAGATTAAATGATTGATTGGCCCAGAAGGAGAACTCAGACTTAATGTGCTCTGCCATCTATGCTGCCTATGCATTTTGTTTGGCCTAGAACATCCCTTAAATATTTTATCCATGGTCACAGCTGCCTTATAAGAAAGTTAAGATGTCATTATAGTTTTATCAAAGCAGATTATACAACACCAATCCCAAATAAGTTACTTTACTAATCCTTTATCCCCCTAGGTATTGGACTAAATTGGATCAACCAGTACCTGAACTGTGTTTCATTCAGATAACTCCAAAGAGTCTGTTTCTCTTAGATGTTGGAGCTACCAGCAGGTCCTGAAGGAGGACACATTCTATTTAATTTGTGAGATTGCAGAAAGTCACAAGAGGTATTGCTTTAGGTAACTGTATTGTGTTTTCATGGCTGCAGAAAACACTCCCATGTTTTATAGCCATAGGAAGTGCAGTGAAATTGGTGATTACCCCAAGAGGACATAGCTTATGAAAAAGAAGCCAAAACAGTGTTATGGGATGAAGAGCAAAAATGCCCTGCAGAAGGACATCGTAACTGTTGAGAAATGTCTCATGAGGGTAAGGTCTAACATGTCAGACCCTGTTCTCTGGGAAGCAAGGGACTCCTGCCCTCCATGGTAGTTTGGTTGAGAGAGCTTCTGGGGCCTATCGGGATACTCTGAAGCTCATAATTCTGTTAATTGTACTTTGAGGGAAATCTGGGGAGGCCGACAACAGCATGCTGTCTGGCAGAGAGCTGTCTGTGAGAGTGATAGTTCCTTCCAGAATCAGCACTCACATGTTTGAAGGTGCTTGAAGATAGTTTGTCTGTTGAGTAGCTCAGCCCTTTCTAACGTCTTTACAGATCTAGCCTTAGTCGATAGATGAGCAGTTCATTTCAGCTGGACTGTTTTTTTCAACCATCAGTGTCAAAGCAACAGGGCCTGAATTAATAAAGTGTCACTTGGTTCCTTGATCAGCAGCAGTAAAGCAGAGTGACTGGGCTGGTTCTGGAACCAGACCGTCCGAGTTTGAATTCTTGGACAAGATGCTGAAACCCGAACAGCACTTTCTGCATTTCTGAAATGAGGATAGTAACATTTCACAGCACTGTTGGGGGGTTTAATGAGGGATACATGTAAGATGCCACAACTAAAGTTAATCATAATAAAAGATGGTTGAGCGAGGAATAGGTATTAGGGCAAATGGTCTTCCTTGTTTCAAGGAATAACTAAACCAAGAAGAGGCAGTATTTCTGTGAAGCCTTCATTCCTGTGCACAACATTTTAATTCCATTTTAAAGAAACAATTACTGGCTGATTTTGGTCACTCTGTGCTGGTTGTCTGTTGGCACACAAATGTTTTCTAAAGTTTTAGTCCATGTATTTTAAAAATTACACTTCCTGCATCTTAGGCCTTAGTCTCCTCTGAGAGTATAATGAGCCATGGTTTGGAAGTGCAGAACCCTGGTGGGAACCAGAGGGGCTTGTGGTCACAAGCTTTAAAAAAACTGCAGGTACTTGCAATACCATTTTTAGAACTGCTGGTGGCCCCTTTTCTGTCAATACAGAAGAATAGTTTCAAGAGTTGTGAAGGCAGAAGGGTCTCTCAGCAAGAGTTTGTTGTGCTAGTTTTTAAGCTCACCTTCCTATGCCTTTTGCAGCTGCTGGTGTGCGAAGCACACAGGTGCATGAGAGTGCCTGTGACATGCAGGCGCTTCACAGGGAGAAAGCCCAGCCAGCATCCTGCCAGCTGTGACCTGTAACAGCAGTGGCCCAGTGGCCGTCTGTGTGAGCTCTCCAGTACCCGCGAATGGCCTGCTCCTGCAGGTCAGCTTCTCGCTGCCGGGGGGTGGACAGGGATCGCTGTTGTTAGTTAGGGACTGGAGGTGGATGCTGAGATTGGAGAGGCCGCGTGACTGAGTCCAGGGGGCAGGCCCGACTGCCTGTTTTATCTTCGTGTTGGTAACCAGAGCCTGTTAGATGCAGGGACCCTGACCGAGTGAGTCAGGTTGTTATGTATGCTAGATCGTGTCATGGTCTCAGCAAACCTATGGTGTTAAGTACTGTTGCTCTCCCAGTTTTGCACATGAAGATGACTGAGCCATGGGGAGGTTAAATATTAGGTTGAATCTTTAAAAATTACTGCTACTTGATAATTTTTCATGAACAGAAACAGCAGTTTCACGTGGTTCAATCTAATAATTTACTCAGTACTAAATGGGCATATTTATAGATCTCTATTCTGATCCTCTTTATGTTAATTTTGTTGTTTGACTCTTAGAAGATTGACTTATTGTCACCTTTTTTAAGATTCTTTGTTTGGTGGGGTACTTGGTCATCACCATGTCTGACCTGGCAGCTGTTACTTTCATCAAATGAGGAGAAGTAGGGTCAGAGAGGTTAAGTGATTTCTCTGAAGTTGCACAGTTTACATGCCAGGGAAATCCTTATACTCCAAACCTCTTTTCCCGCTATGCTGCATCAGTGGACAAATGGTGAGGGGACTTTGAGGTCATGAGATAACAAGGAATGGTTACAGGGGAACTGTGGATGTTTAACTTGGTAGAGAAAATATTTAGGAAGGTGAAACAACATTGACTTTTGAGTCACTCATACTTGGATTAAAACCTGTCTCATTATTTGCAGCAAGTTTCTTAAACACTTTAGGTTTGTTTGTTTGTTTTCTGTCAGATGAGGGTATTCCTGAATTTTGGAGTTATTGAGAGAAATAAGATAACATTTGTGAAGTACCCATTAATGCTTGGCATGTAAGAGCTTCTCCACAAATTAGTTCCCTTTCCTACCATGTTTCTCCTTCAGAAGAGAGAAAATGCATCCTTTTTTGTTTGTTGTGGCAAAGTCATACTAAAGACCATTGTGTAAATGTTAAAATGTGGCAATTTCATCATAGGTTTTTAAAGATTTTAGTTAAAATAATATTGCCACCATTACTATTTGCATCCAAACAAGTCACAGGTCCCCTTGGTTATTAAGAGGATTCTTAGTTCAGTAATTGTTAGTGCAGTCGACCTCCAAAAATTTCTGTGGTTTTTTGGACAGATAGCCATAAGCATAAAGAACAGAGGGCCAACACCTGTCATGTTCTCTTCATAAACCATCAAAACATTCTGTAACATTCAAAAGTTTGATACATTTCTAAGATTGCTTTTTCCCGTAAAACTTAGGCTATCTAGCTCCCATTGTGAAAAGGCTAAGTGGATAAAGTCCTGGTTGCCCTGTGACTATTTTTATGTACTACATTTTCAAAAGAAGGTTCTCAAGTATGGTGCAAACTTGAATATAAATTATATGTTTTTTTTTTCATGGTTCTTTGAAACTCATCAGCACCATTTGTCTTTTGTTTTTTATGATCTAGATGATCTAGGAAGGAAAGTCTAGTAAGCTATAATACTTTAAATTTATGTAATGCTTTGGGATACAGACAGCACAGGTGGACTCTCATTTTAGTGACCTGTTGAGATTTTAGAAGGATTATGCTATATCCCAATCTCAAGCACAGTTGGAAGCCCATTATTATGTCATAGTTGATATGAAGAACTTAACCGACTTTGTAAAACATTGGTATAAAGCAAACTTGTGTTGGGTATTTATTGTGTTCATGACCAACAACAAAGAGGGGTTGGTTATGCATGGCTGATTTGGAGGCGTGGACATTTGTTATATAATTTGATATATAAAAGGTGTACATTTGATGATCTAAACTGGTGGACCTATGTAGCAGTAAACATTGTCATGGGAATCCTGTAGAGGATACTTGTGTAGGTCTCTGGCTCAGAGGGTTTTGTCTTGATATGTGAAAAGGAGAAAAATGCAGTTTGCATTTGATGTGCTGTTTGCTGTCGCTTTCCCAGTTTGGCAGAGTTCATTTGATCATTTGAAGTAAAACAATCTAGCCCAAGGAAAATAAATTTCACATCCAGAAAACTTATTAAGACACAACCGGGTGATTCTGGCTAATTTTTCTTTTTCCTTTTCTTGCTTCTATTTTTATCTTGGTGATTTCTTTTCCACTTCTTATCTCCCTTTCTTCCTTTCCTCCTTTATTTCAGCAGAAGGAAGATATTTAAAGGAAAGCTTTTTAAAAATCTACTTACTATTTGAAAATAACATCCAAGACAAAGTACCAGATTTCACTGCCTTTGATCCTTCATGTTATTCATAATTAAGTGTATTAGATTCATATGCAGGACAAGAAATTTTTTTGTTTGAGACAGCATTTGCAAGGATGGAAAGGCTTAAAAGCAAAAAACAAAACAGAAGAGGGGGACTGGACAGAAATTTTTGTTTCCTGTTTCTCCCTGGAAGAAAAGCCAACTAAACTGAGATGCCCTGAAACATGGTCTTAAAAAGAACCAGTTGTCTCAGTCAACTTTAGACTGCCTGTCAACAGTTTCCTATAAATTACTTCGTGGATATAGATGTATATCATACCACTGCTACAGAAGGTTTTTTGTGTCTTATTTTTACCCCTTTCTCTTGGCCAGCTTCTGTTTTTTCACTGAATATGATTGCCATACTGGTTCTCTTTTCTTGCTTTCTTCCTCCAATGCAATGTTTCAGTTTTTCTCTGGGAATGAAATTATGATTACCTGAAAGTCATTCTCTTTTTTTCCCACAGTAGTCCATCAAATGTTAGGATGAGCTTTCACTAATGTTTCATTTTGATAAAGTTTTTATATTTGACGTATTGTTATAATGGGTTTCTCTATCTTGAGAATTTCTTGGGTTTGTTCCAGCATGAACTGGTTTGGGTAAACACACACCTTTCTTTGTCAGTTAGTTGCCAAAGCCGTGTTTTGGTGTGAAGAACTTGGGCATTGCCAACAAACAGACTTATTTTTATCATCCCAATTCAGAAACTTAATAATCTGTGAACTTGGATAAATTACTTCTCTAAATCCCAGTTTACTGACCTACAAAGTGAGGCTGGCCTCTAAACAGAACTGAAATACTTCTTCTTTTATTACAGCTTCTAGAGAGTTCCATTGTTGGCACTTGAGGGAATAAAGGGTAGAAAATTTTTTTGTTAGAAGTCATGTGAACATTGAGTTAATCTGCTCTATTCTTGCAAAAATAAACAGATAGCTTCCTGTTTATATGAATAACATTTAGCTTATACCCAAGCTTAGATTCCTCTTCAGATTCCTGAGAAGGAGCCATATTCATAAATAATATAATCTTCCTGAAATAATAACTTCTGTATTGCTCTTACTGATGAAAGATCATGGAGTAAGAATTGCACTAGGCTTCAGAAGCAGTTAGTAATACATGGTTATGTAACATTTGGCTGGGCTCTTGATGCAGGGACGTGCTGAAGTACAAGGAAGACCAGCAAAACACCATTACTCTTCACCTGTTTTGTTATTGTGTTACCATAATAAGACGGTCACCCTGTCCCTAACCTGACTGCTCTGGCCAGCTCTGGATAAGTGGTAGGAATAAATCAAGAGTCATCACTATCTCTACACATAATACTTATTAATTTAAAAAAAAGATTTTGCCTTCTAATGGGGTTATTCTGACATGGCTTCATCAAATTAGCCTTGTGAGAATGTCTTTTATTTCAAGGTCACCATAATATAAAAAAAAATTTTTTTCTGCTTACACATATCAAGACCAGGTTTTTATGGATGTAATTGCATCCTTTTCCGGCATTAAGGCATGTTGTTCAAAAAATATGTTGAAGGGAATTGTTGAAATAATTGGAGGTATTTTACTAATTTGTGGACCTCTGAAGACTGGCTTGCAAAAGAAAAACCTCTGTTTTTTTTCAGAAAATACTCTCTTGGCATTTGTTTTCATCAACTCAGCTGCTATAACAAAATACCACAGACTGGGTAGCTTAAATAACAGAAATTTATTTTCTTGTGATTCTGGAAGCTACAAGTATAAATAAGACCAAGGTGGTCTCAGCATTGGTTTCTGGTGGGGCTTCTCTTCCAGGCTTGATCACTGTGTCATCATCCCATGGCCTTTCATCTGTTAGGGGAGAGAGATCCTCTTCATATAAGGACACTAACCCTATTAGATTAGAGTGCTACCCCTAAACCCCCATTTAAACTTAATTACCTCATTAAAGGCCCTAGCTCCAAATGCAGTCACATTGGGCATTGGGGCTAATGAAATGAAGGGGGTGGGGGGGTCACAATTTATTTTTATCATAACAGTGTTGCATTAAGCATTGGGTATATGAACATTAATTAGACCTCATCTTAATTTTCTAGAGGCTCATTCTCTAGTGTAGAAGCCCAATGTATAAACAGATTACCAGAGCGTAATCCAGTGAGTGTAATAGCAGATATCTTCAACTGACAGTATCATTTTAGCTGGATAATGAAGACATTGTAGCTTTTGTTATGAGCAAGGAAAATAAAGGCATTCTGGGAAAAGGAAGTAAAATCACACCCCAGAGCTGAGCTGTATTTAATAGTGAGCACTGTAGAGTTTTAAACAAGAAAGTGACATAATCTGTTTTGTATTTTAGAAAGATAGCCCTGGTCATCTGGCCCAGACTCCAGACAGATGTATAACTTCTGATGCTTTAAGCACTTAATCCAAGCTATTCTCAGGTGGTACATTTAACTATATTTCTGGTAAGTGCTTTATTCTACCATGGCATTTTGGAGTCTTTTCTGATATTGACCTTGAATATTCCTTATGAAGCTTAAACCATTTTTACATTGTTTTCTTTGACCTGAAAAAAACAACAACTTTATTTGTATCAGTACCACTATATAGATAGACTCTTACGCACCTTTTTGCTTTCTCTGAACTAAGCCATATGTTTCGGTATTTAAAACTTCCCCTTAATCATTTTTGAAGTGCTCTTTAAACTCTCACTTTCTCTGTATTGTGAGCATAAAATTTTACAGCATCAAAAAAAGGTTCAGTATTTTTATCCTGTAGAAAGCTCTGTGAATAGTCAAACTGGTAGCTAACTGGGAGTTCTCCTCTCCTACAAGATGAGAGAGGCTGTTAGATTTCAAAAATGCTTTCCGTGCAAAGATTGGCTTTGTGGAAATTTTTTTCAATATCAATTTGGTAATGTGGAAAGCTCAGTTGTGAATTAAAGATGAGTTCGCACAATATGGTTATAATGGCAAGCCTGATATTTGAGGTAAAACAATCGGGGAAAATGTATCTTATATAACAAGGTTAAAGGAATTAAGAGTGTCTCGCCTAGAGGAGAAAAAGACTTTGAGAAAATTTTAAAACCATCAGAAATAAATACATATATATATGTAAGTATATTTTTCAGATGATCATGGTAGATTCCATTTTCATTTAGGACAGGACAAAAATGTGTTGTCAGAAGGCATTCAGCTTACCGCAAGAACTGTGGAGTCTCTGGGAATTTCAAGGAAAGAGGATCAGGCATCTTTTCTAGGAAGGGGTTGAATAGACGCCTTCTTAAGTGCCCTTTAGATTCTCTGCTGATGTGAGATCTTAATCTACTGTGGCTGTTACAGAGTCAAGAGTTTATATTCTGGGTAAGATCTGTGCTTGATGGAAAGGAGGAAAAGTGGTTATGCTGGTCAGAGATCAGAACTATTAATAATTAGCTCTTTGCTGCAACTTTTCGTTTCTGCTTGTTAGGCAGGGTCATTTTTCAGTGACCAGTTAGTTTAAATATTGTCTCTCTTTTACCATGAATTACAAACAGGTTAGAATCACCAACAAACAATTGTTTTTAATACCTGCCTGTTAGAAACAAGGAGGTTGTGCCTTACTTTCAGGTGTAGAGAACATGCATTAATTTTACTCCTAAGGGATTGGTAAGAACCACCCCATGCTTTCTTCTTTAAGTATATTCAGTGTCTCTTTTCCATGCCATTCACTCCGGCTTAAGATTTCTGTTGCATTAAACCACACTGCTCTGAAAGTTTTCTAAATGACTCTGACGTCTTAGAATTATTTTCTAGGGGCCTGTAGTTTTCATACAGAGTAATGGAAATGAAGCCTTTTGGAATGCAACTCAGGGTAGCCTTGTGATACCCCCCCTTCACCAGTCTTGCATAGTTCTGTACTATCAATCCTACCAAAATTTTTTCACTGTGTTAGTCTGTTGTTTAAGAATCTTCATATTTCCCCTTTGCTTATTAGCCAATCAGAGTTTCTATTTGGAAATCTAGCTGCCTGCCTCACAGATTATTTTCATTTTATTTTGTGCCTCCCACCCCCACTCCCTACTTCCTAGTATGAGGACTACTCATCTTCCTCGACATTTCAGATTCTGAACTTCATTCCCAAAGACATTCCTGGTCTATAAGGAACATGGTTCACAGATACCCCTTCCCATTTTAAATATGGTGAGGGAAGGTATAGAGAAAGGAAACTAGACTGTGTGGGCCAGGGGCTCACCACACCATCCCATTTAATTCTCTTCCCAAGTGTATGACATCCTAGTTGCCATACCAGTATGTCAGAAGAAATAGCTTCGGAGAGATCAAATCATTTAGCTGAAGTTATACACCTCTTAGAGTTGGTATTTGAATGTGGGTTTACCTAATTCTAGAACTTTCTGTATTTGGTTATCATTCTGCCCTTTCTATATTTGTTTATGTTTAGCAACAGGTCATGTTATATTGTCTTTGGTTTTACTTAGGTTATGACAAAATGTGGTCTAGAGCATCCCCCAAACAGAAAACTTCCTGCTTTCTCACATAGGCTCCTGGGAACATTTCTCTCCTGTGTCTATCTCACTGCAGGGTTATAGTTGGAATAATGTTAACCCTTACAGTTCACCAAGATAAAGTAGTCATTGTGATAATAAGCAATATATGTCAGATAACTAAATCTCTGTCTTGTTCCCAAATGTTGTTTTATCCTGTGGTAGTCTGTCGTTCAAGAGCAAACCATTAGGACTCACCAACAAGTGGACAAATTGTCAGATCTAAAACTAACCTGTTTTTATTCACTCTGTTTATTTCCTGGTAGAGGACTGAGCACCATGAGGGTTGTTAACTATGAAGTAATCATGGTTTGTGGGGAAGAAAGAGAACTGAAAGCATCCCATCCTCTCTCAGCTAGATGAAATAATCAGTCCAAATTACTCAAGAATTCTCTGAAGTGACTTTCTTGTTTTTCTTTATTATCTTCCATGAAGTAGAGTATCCTCAAACTCTTCCCTCTCCTGTTCTATAAAATCTGGGAGTAGGTAGAAATGGTTCCATTTTTGTGTGTGCTAATTTTAAAATAGGATTCTCAACTATTCTGATGTCATGGTGTTCCATTCATGTTGTAATTCCACATCTCATCCAGGATTGGAGGCAGCTATTAGTGAAAGCACCTAGTGGTCCACGGGAATCAGGGTGAAGCAAGGAGCTTGTGTGTAGTTCCACATTGTGAAGACATACATTTTAAGACCTCATTATAATTTCATGTTGACATCCATAATATAAGCAGTGAACCCTCAATTGTAGGTAAAAGGCAGTTTGAAACATGCTCTCAAGACATTATGTAGTTAGAGTGTAGAATTTGTTGCTTTTCATTGATGGATGGGAGGTCAAATTTTTAAGTTTCCTGTGTCTTTGTTAACTTTGGTTTCAATTTCTCTTAGTATTTTAGGAAATTGAAGAAAATGAGATTTAGTTAATATGGTACAGAAGTATTCTAATAAAGGATTGGAACAGTAGACTGGAATTTGGACACTATGCTTGTTGCTTGTTCTGAGCCAGTGACATGACCTTGAACAAATAATTTAAAATCTCTGGGTCTTCAGCATTTCCTCATTTATTTTTAAAATGTTGCTCTCCTATGTAAACTTCTATGATTCAGTCATGGCTTTGCATTCATTTTTCTTTTTTGCTCCTACCTATTAAAATAATGATCCTTAAACATTCATTTAAAAGAGTATGAGCAGATATTTATCTTCCTTCCTTCCTTCCTACCGTCCACCCATCCTTCTTTCCTTCTTTTTCTTCTTTTCTCACATGCTTTCTGTTTAAGAACACATTGTTCTTGTTTCCATTAAAACTTGAGTTTTAGTATGTTAACTATACTGTAATTAAAATTAAAAACTTAATAAAAAAAGAAAAAAAAGCTTGAATTGTAGCTCACTCAGTAGGTTGCTAATTATGTTTGGTTGGTATACCAAACAAAACTGAAGATACCTTTTTACCCATATGGCTCATAAGAGCAGTAATCATACTGAAAGTCTTTATTTTCACAGTAACATTAATAATTATGATTCACAAGGCAATTAATAGATTTTTTTGGTTTTCAGACCAGTCTATAATGAAATGTACTTTTATATACAGTACATACCATTTTCTTCTTTACTTTCAGGGAATACATAGACTGGGGTGGGGATGATACAATGCAAATACTTTTGTAGTTTTTCATCTCTGTAGGAATATATGCAAATCACACCACATTGAGGCTTTATTATAAGAGGTGCAGTCTGCAAGAGTGAACACCAACTGTATTAGTGGGCTGTGACTGTGACCTTAGGGAGGATTCCTACCCCCCAATTCTGTGACCTTCTCTGTGCTAGAAGGAGGTTGAACTAAATTATTTTTGGTAATAATTATAATTGCTAACATTTCTTGCGTACCTGCACATATGTGCCACCTGCTGAGATAGATTCTGTTATCACCCTGCCCCATTTACTTTTTTATTTTTTTTTAAGATTTATTTATTTAACAGAGAAAGATCATAAGTAGGCAGAGAGGCAGGCAGAGAGAGAGGAGGAAGCAGGCTCCCCGCCGAGCAGAGAGCCCGATGCGGGACTCGATCCCAGGACCCTGAGGTCATGACCTGAGCCGAAGGCAGAGGCTTAACCAACTGAGCCACCCAGGTGCCCCACCCTGCCCCATTTAAAGATAAACTAGGGGACACCTGGATGGCTCAGTCAGTTAAGTGTCCAACTCTTGATTTCAGCTCAGGTCATGATCTCAGTGTCATGAGATCAAGCCCCACATTGGGCTTCGTGTTCATTGTGGAGTCTGCTTGTCCCTCTCCCTCTGCTCCTCCACCTGCTGACGTGTGATCTCTCTCTAAAATAAGTAAATGAGGGGCACCTGGGTGGCTCAGTGGGTTAAGCCTCTGCCTTCGGTTCTGGTCATGATCCCAGAGTCCTGGAATGGAGCCCCACATCGGGCTCTCTGCTCAGCGGGGAGCCTGCTTCCTCCACCCTCCCCCACCTACTTGTGATCTCTCTCTCTGTCAAATAAATAAATAAATAAAATATTTTAAAAAAATGAAATAAGTAAATAAACTTAAAAAAAAATAAAGGTAAAATGTAATCAAGATAACTTATCTACTCCCTGCCTCTGAAACTCATGATTTGACCACTTTAGTACACCACGTCCCATTTTATGCAGTTTATGATCCTGTGACTTTCTAATACAGTAGTATCTATGTTAATATTCAGAATCTCAAGATACTGCTCATATCAGCTGCTTCAGTATTCCTATGTAAATCTTCTACACCTCATGCTGTATCACTGTGTATACTTCTGACACATCTTTATCCATTCATCTGTTGAAGGACAGATGGCTATTGTGAACATTGCTGCTATGAACATTGGGTGCACGTGCCCCTTCTTTTCATTATATCCATATCTTCGGGGCAAATACCCAGTAGTGCAATTGCTGGGTTGT